>JAQQSJ010003447.1:0-11509 GCA_028644305.1 Xerus rutilus
GAAGAATGTAATCTGCTTATAATTTTGTGCAAAGTTAGAAAAATTATGATTGTAACAATTTTTTTCTATTTGCCTCAACAAATGTTTTCACTGAATAGTGTGTACAGCTTCTGAAAATTTGTTTTTTTCTGTTATGTTTGCCAACATGTATTAAAATGCAACTTTTGGGAAAAAAAAAAAAAAAAAAAAAAAAAAAAAAAGAACTCTTATATCCCCTTCTCTGTTTTTATCAAATGCAAGGACAAAGAATGGGATTCATCATAATTTGATACTAAAAAGTAAAATAGTAGGTCCCATGACCATAATCCTAACAGAAACCTATAAAATTGACAAAAAATGTTATTAGTAGAATGAGTAGTATGAAGAGGGCCGTATCAAACAAACCTCATGAGTTTTCTGCACTAAAAGCAGTTAGGAAAAATTATAAGAGAGTATGCTTCTTTTTTTATGACATACAACACCTTCTCCAGATTTTCAGTCAAAGCTGCCCTGTTTATGATTAAATACCCTTTCACAAGGAAGCTAGATGTGTGGGAAGTGTCCTTTGTGGCATGGCAAAAATTGGACAACAGACCAGGTTCTGGAATACTTACAAAGACATTCCAGATTAAAGTTGAGAAGAGCTCAATAGAAGTCAATGTGCTTACCCTCACTAATGCTGTTCTAATGAATATACTAATCCCTTAGTTCCAGTTACTTTCTCTATCTTGTGTGTGGTGCAAACAAGGTTTTACCACTAGAAAAATGACTCCCTTGAGAGCTCAAACCATTGATCCATAACTCACTGTCATAGAGAAGTTTAAAAAGAAGCACTAGGAAGATAGTGCTTCCTAGGATAGGAAGATAGGAAGATAGCAGCAAATTGCCAAGGAGTAATAGCTGATATGAAAAAGTATTTAAATGCAGTTACTGTTAACTCATTTGAGCTTGCAGAATGTGCCAACTCCTTGTGGGAGAAAAAAATCATTTTCTACTTCATGAAGGGTAAGAAACAAAACAAAAGGCAATGTGATTGTCTTCACATTTATCATAGCAGAGAGTCTACTGATAAAGAAGGTAGAGGATGGAGCTCATTGGTAATGTGCTTGCAAAGCATGCATGAACCGTGAATTTAATCTCTAGCACTGTAAATTATCATAATTATTTTTAAAAGAATATCAGTCCTGCTATAGTAATATAAACTGATTTCATTCTCATCCCTAAAAGGAAGCAGATCATTTTAATCCATGTATAGTATTCATTTCCTAGTCTTATTTCCAATGGCAAGCTAGTTATAAAAGGCTTTCTGATAACAGTTTACTAACTATAGCCTCATAAGGTTGTTTTCTTCCATTGGGAAAGAATGCATCTGGTCTAAACAGAGCAAGATGATCCCATTAACGATGTACCATTCAGTGTGATGTCATTTTCCTCAGTCTTCCATATTATGTGGCAAGTGTCCACAGATACATTTTTAAGCATGTATACTATATGCCCTCATATCCTATTTAAAATTTAAAAAGTACAAAACAAGGGCCAGAATTGTGGCACAGGCATACAGCTCATGCTTGGATTGCATAATGCTATGGGTTTAATCACTAGCTCCACAAAAAAAAAAAAAAAAGAAAGAAAGAAAAAGCCTACTTCAAATGACTACATTTCACTACCTTGGTACTTTAATATTTTAAATATTTTAAAAGATATCTATTGTACTGTTCCACCTCTATGATTATTCTGAGAAAAGCAAAACTTTCCATACACTGAAACCATCAGTGGTCATGAGAGGTTATTACTTGTGGGAAGTATATAAATAGGTAGAGCACAGGAACTTTGGAGGACAGTTTTATGCAAAAGTGTTCTGCATAAGATACTAATATTGTAAATACATTTTATTACTCATTTACCCAAACAGACAGAAGGTACAGCACCAGGAATGTACCTTAATGCAAACTACAGTCTTGGGTAATATTAATGTGTCAATGTAGACTCATCATTTGTAAAAGGTGTACTATTCTATACCTTACCATCTTCTCAATTATTGTGTGCATCTAAAAGCACTCTAAACAATAGATTTTCTTAGGGGTTTAGGATACACTTCAGTGGTAGAGCACATGCTTAGTATGGACAATGTTCTGGATTGAATCCCCACTATGGCAAAGACAAAAAGTTATTAACTCAACAAATACTCATTAAAATTATAGCAAGACAGAGTCACCTTCAAATTGGAAATAAAATCAAAGCCATAGGATATGGATATTTTCTCCTAATCTGCAGATTTTGAAAATACACAAATCATTTAATTTCATGCTTAAGCAAGAAATTAAAAAAAATGACAAAATATTCCATCTTGTTTTAATGTCACAAATCATTTTTAGTGACACAATATGTGTAATAACCTTCATTTACTAAATGTGTTGAACTTGTAGAAATAATGTAGAAAATACATTTTTAGGACTAACTGCTCTGGAAAGAACAATAACAATTGGTAATAATAATAATCCATAGGGCTTATAAACAAAATGCTACATCAACTGCGAGAAATGGCTAAACAACACAGTTGTGACTGTGAGGCATGATGGACAAAATTGTCCCAGTATTTTGAACAGCAGGGAGCTTGTCATAGAATGGATCATGGGTGGTTCAACCCTATGTGATGAGAAACAAGACCAGTTGCATGTGCTGTCATGAGGAATAAAACTCTAAGACCATTAAGATCAAGGGGATCAAATTGCTTGGTTTACAAGGTTCACATTCCAAGCACAGGACTCTAGTTTGACTGCTGACAAACACACAGCCTGAAGCATCATTAGTATATTATATAGCTTGGACTTTTGCCACATCCCTGGGCACACAGCTCTATGATTGAATATATGACTTCATGGCACAGCCAACATAGTTCCAAATCTCTGCATGTGTGAAGAGCTTGTTGCTGTCCAGAGACTGACCATACTATTGGGCACAGAATTATAGCCTCTGGACAGTATGTGCACCTAACCAGAAAGAAATGACTCATCCATACCCTTCATGGAGGAAAAATTCTAGACTCATTTTTATATTGTTTCATCTGTCGTTTATACTTTATATGTTATTATTTTGTTATTTTTGTCTCATCATTTTTATTGTAGCTCTTATTATACTGTCAGGACGTTTTCCTCTCAATTTCCAGTGTCTCATTACTCCTTTTTAAGTAATTGTAATTTTATGTATGTTTAACAATTTCTTAAATTCTATAACACTTTTCTACTTTCTTTTCTTCCTGGTGTTGGGTTGTTTTTCAGGTTGATTGATTGCTACTGAATTTCTATATCTGGTTTGTTATCATGTCCTGGTGTTATTGTTGTTTTATTTCTTTCTTCTGAGCTGGTGATCCAGCCCCATGCCTTGAGCACATGGGTGCTTTGCCATGCTGTGACACCAACAGCACAGATGAGAAGAATTGCACCTTAGTCAAATCTTGGCAAATATTTTAACTTATAGCATCGCTCAAAAAGGGGTTTGGGGGGAGCCACAGGGGTCCTTCCCAATGAGTTGTGGGTCCAGAGAGATGGAGAAAGAAGAGGTCTCCGGGGAAGACAATACAGGTTCTCTTTGAATGGTGGTAGTTCACGGCGTCACTCACCCAGACCACGGGGTGTAGGTAAAAATCTGCACTGCCCCAGTGAGACTCAGAAACACCCAGAGCAAGAAGCAGAAACACCAGAATGAGAAGCAGAAAACACCATTTATTCCAGAAAGTATAGAAGCATAAATACACTCTTGGACCAATCAGGTCCAAAGGGCACAAAGGGGTGCATTCTGGGAAGAGCACAGTCTATTAGCATAGAATGGGGAAAGATGGAAAGGAGGGGCTGAAGTTATTGGAGAGTGCTCCTACATATCCCCCTTTTTACTTTTATTTGAAATGTGAGTGGGGCCTGTATGGTGAAAAGCAAGCATGGTGGAGGGATCTGTGATAATCTCATGGGAGAGGATCATTCCACTGGATTTTCCAGACTCCTACATGCTGCATATGATGGGGGAGGGGTGCTAATGAGACTGTAATCTGTCTTAGGTTGTGCCCCTCTGAGCATCCTACCTGTCATTATCAGCTCGTGCGCAAGAGAGGGGGGAAACAAGGCTGCACCTGGCTTAGGGTGTGCTCCTCTGAGCATCTTACTGGTCATTGGATAGTCAGCCTGCATGCACATGCCCCAAAATGAGCTCTCTCCCCATAGAAGGGGTGATGGGGCTGGGAAGGATTGGGAAGGAAAGGGTTAGGATCAGCTGAAGCTGCAAAGCCTTGTGATTCCAGTGAAGATGAGGTGGGCGAGTGTCTACATTGTTCTTGAGGGCTGAGATGCATGTGGCAGAAATTTCTTACATTCCTGTGATTCCTTAATGATATGAACTGAGAGCTTGTTTTGTTTGACAAATAGAAGAACCAGAAGAAGGCTTAGAACCCTGAGTCCAATAACCCAGTTGGATGGATCCAACAGAGATGATAATTTACTCCACACCTTTTGAAGAATAGAAGGATCAAACACAACATTAGCTTTGGTTTAGATACTCACAGAAGGGGCTTCTTACTTTAGGTGTGGGAGGTTGTCTTCTCAAGAGAGGCTTGGATGAATATTCATGGCTGGGATCCAAAAGGGCTTAGACTCTGTTGGGGGAAAGGCACAAGCATAGCCTCACCCTTGTGTGAGTAGAGGGTCTCGGCCTTTCCTTTGAAGGGTGAAAGGGTCTTTCCATCATACCGAGGGAAGAGGGGTAGGGAAGGTAAACACACCCAAGTGTCAGATTGCTGCATTGAGGCCTTGTTTGTCAGGCAATAGGAGCTTGTTCTAAAGTGGACATCATGACTTCAGGCTGCCTTACAAGTTTGTCAATGGAGGCATTCCCTTCTGATAAAAAGCCAGGCAACCCAGAATGGGAGCAAATGTGCATAATATACCATGGTTGTTGTCTTACTTCTAGTATAGCCTTCAGGGTAGCCATAGAATGATGGAAAGGACAGTATCCAGGTTTAAATGATGACCAAGCAATGGAAGAGCAGACTTTGACAGCATATATGCTATCAGAGTCTATGTTAAGGGAAATGGTCTGATACGTTTCCAGCACCAAGATAAATGCAGTCAATTCAGCTTCTTGGACAGAATCAGAATGCCTTTGGACAAATTGATCATTTGTTATATTAGATCCCATTATAACATAGCCAAGATGGTGAGTGTTGGCATCTGTGAGCACACAAGGGGCCATAGGAATGAGTTTGCTCGAGGGAAAGGCATGGGTGGTCCCTGTCAATGGAAGATCTTGCAGGTTCTGTAGTAGTTTAGAAGGAGGGAGATGGGAAGACAGCAATCCAGGTAATCCCTCCATTATTATCTGGAAGTAAGGCCTGTCTGCCTCATGAACAGGGGTGGAAAAAAGCAATCCCTGATGTCAATGATAGCAATATAGTGATCTATCAGGATGGCTGAGGGGAAAGAAGGCCACCTTGACATGTGCCCATTTTTTCCATTTTCTTGCTGATATGTCTAAGAACCTGTAAGAATCTCTATTTGCCTGATTTTTTTTTAAATGACAAAAATGGGAGAATTATGAGGGCTACTTGAAGGCTCAATACGACCTAAAGCTAGTTGCTCATGAACAAGATTCTTTAATGCTGAAAGTTTAGGCTCAAGAATAGGCCATTGCTCCATCTAGTAGGGTGAGGTGTCCAGAGTTGCCAAAATGTCCAAAATCATTAGGGGTGAAAGAGAGATATCATATAATAACTAGTGGTTTAAACATTGGAGAAAAATATGGAAAGTATTTACATAGATTATTTCCTTTACATAAATGCTATAACATGAGAAACACCCAAAACCAAAAAGAATTTTACCCTCAAGGTGCACACCCAGGAAAACAAAATAAAAACAAAACATTGTAAAAGGTATAGAGAAAGTGTGGCTATAGGAAATTATAGCGTAAATTGTGGTATATAACTTGGCCCTTGTAGAATATAAAATTATTTACTGAAGTCAGAATTTTTTAATGAAACAGTGCTGATTGGAGGTATTTTAATATGAATCAAATATGTAATCTAAAGGTAGAAACTTTAAAAATATTAACAACATTAAACTAGTGCCATTCACTTGTGCTTTCATTTTGTTTTTGTTTTAAAAGCTGCCGTTTGACTCAAGAAAAATCTCTAAGGCATACACTCTTTTAAAAGTATTATTCATTCTTGTCAGATTTATATTTAGTCTTTAGGAAGTGATTTAGGTTGGAAATGCAGCTCAAAGTAACACTAGGAGAGGGGTTAAGTTAAGCAGGAATCTGATTTTGAGCCAGTAAGGTTTTCAGGCTAAACAGACAGCAAATTTAAGTGAGAGAAATTATGGCCAGAGGTGAGCCAGCAGTCACCCCGTGTGAGGAGCTCACCACTGGCAGAGTGGCACTGCAGCCAGGGGTCTGTAACATTGGGCAGGCCTTGGACCTCTGTCTCCCTTGTCCATAAAATCCCTTCCCCTCAGAGAGTAGGAGGTGGGGAGGAGAAAGAGGAGTTAGGTGCCTCTGAGCCACCTTTATTGGCAGGTTTTCCCAGCTGTCCTGGAGCCAGTAGCTGTGGGCTGAGCTGGCTGTGGGCCTGGAAGTGATTCTCCGCAGACCCTGCCTGCTTGCCCTCTGTGCCTGCAGAACTGCTTCCCCTCCAGGAGGAGGAGAAGGTGATGGCACAGAGAAGAGGGATGGGCAGAGGGGCCAAAAGGAACCAGGGGCGGGAGGAGTTGGCCGACTGTGAGAAGTAACAGGAGAATGTGAGGCCGATCCAAAGTGAAAGCAAGTATTCTCTCTGAAAGCCTGCTCAGTTGTACTCTGCGTTCACAGCAAGAGCTGCAGGCAAGACTTGCAGCGACTTTGGTCCACGTGCAGTTTAGGCAGTTAGTTGGGGGGTATGGCCGTAGTCAGAGGAGGTGCAGTGCTGCACGTGTGAGTTGAAAAAAATCTTTTGCATGGGATAGTTTTATGACATGAGTTGGGGGTCCAGAGAGATGGAGATAGAAGGAGTCCCCAGGGAAGATGATATGGGGTCTCTCTGGATGGTGGCAATTCACGGGGTCACTCACCCACACCCCAAGGTGTAGGTAAAAATCTGCTCTGTCCCCATGAGACACAGAAACAGCTGGAGTGAGAAGCAGGGACACCGGAGTGAGAAGCAGAAAACATCATTTATTCCAGAAAGTACAGAAGCCTAAATACACTCTAGGACCAATCAATTCCAAAGGTCACAAACAAAGCGGTGCATTCTGGCAAGAGCACAGTCTATTAGCATAGAATGGGGAAAGATGGAAGGGAGGGGTTGAAGGTATTGGAGAAAGCTCCTACATTAAAGAACAGGAGAAATAAAAGTCCATATGACATGACACCAAGTAGGTATGGATATAGAGGACTGAAATCCAGTCTTGACACACACAATATAGCAAGAGTGGAGAAAAATGACACAACATTTATGAACACTGCACCTATACAGGCCCTCAGCCTGGGTCTCTCCCACACACTAGCAGACAGCACATTACTGACAAGGCTTGAAGAGTGGCCATGGAGCATGCATTTAGGATACACCAGTGTCTGCAACACTGTTGTCAACAAAGTGACTCCACTCCTGTAAAATGTGCAAAGAAATTTGGTCCGTCAGATTCTTGACAGTACAAACTCTGTCAAAACTTATAAAACACAGCCAGAGAAGGGAATTTACACTCCAAAGTGCAGTTGGAAATAAATTCAGCAATGCACAACAAACCAATAGGAAAGAGCAATTTAATGAACAGAGTTTTGAAAAATATCAAACAAAAATCTTGGAAATAAGAGCTCAATAATTCAAAAAATATTCAGCTAATATCACACCCATAGACTAGACTAAATAGAAGAAAAAATATCAGAGCTGGAAGACAAGGTTGATGAAATGTTAAATTCAGGTAATGGCAACCATTAAGAAATAAACAGAAGAATGGAGGGAACATACAAGACATCTGGGACATGATTAAAGACAAAATTTATGAGTCATAGATATAGATTAATCAGTGGACATATAGCCTATATGCATTGCAAAATTATTCAGTGAAATAATATCAAATTTTTCCAAATCTTGGGAAAGGTATGGAAAACCAGGTACAGGAAGCATTAAGAACCCTATGTGTACATAATCAGAAAAGAATCACAGTATATTATATTACATAAAATTGCAAATACAAATCAAGAATGAATATTGAAAGATGTGAGAAAGAAAAGTCAAAGCACTTATAAAGTAAACATATCCAATGAGCAGCAGGTTACTCACTAGAAACTTTAAAGGAAATCCCTGAAGAAATGAACAATAATTTTAAAAAAAACTAGAAAGTGTATGAAAAATGTGGACATCATCTTAAGCAGGATAGGTTACAAACATAAAGCCAATTATGGCATGTTCTCCCCAATATGTGGATTATGACATATAATAAGAATAACCTGAAAAATAGAAAAGATATTACTAGGGAAGCGGACTTGAGGAGCAGGGGTGAGGGAAAGAAAGTGAAAAAAAAGTGAAGTAGGAAGGGTGGATAAGATTCAAGTGAGATGTGTGCATATGTAAATGTCAGAATGAAATGCAATTATTTGGATAAATAAGGAGTCAACATCTCTAGTTTAAAAAAAACAGCTATTTTTAGAACATGTACAAATTGTTATAATGACACTATAGAGGAAACATAACATACCAATTTAAAAATATTTCTTTTTTATATAAAAAATAGAAATCCATAAAGCATCTTACATTACTATTAATGTAATTTTTTTCAGATAATATTGTTTCAGATTATAAAGTTCCTATATTTAATTTCTTAAAAACTGTATCCAAAATTATTAAGAAAAAAATTTAAGAAAAATATGAATGTGATTTATACTGACTTTTTCACTGATCCTTTGTAATCAAAACATTTTTTATTTCCACTTATTTAATAGGGTAGGAACAACCAGAGAAGTTCACTATAAAAAGTCTTACCTTTTTTGGCATTTTCCCAAATTCTACGTTTTCCTTTTGTACAATCAAACATTATTTTCCTGTTGCCATATATAGAAAAGTAATAAATTAGTATTTTAATACTTAATGGAAAATATTAACCAAATATACTCTTGAGAGAATTTTAGACATTATCAGAGCTAATAACAGAATTCTATCCCATGTATTTCAAACATGTAAGCTCTGCACACATTTTATTAACCATATAGTTATTTGTATGTGGGGTTTTTTTTCATTATTTTTTTTTGCTTTTGAGCTGAAGTTTCACCCAGGCCGTTCTCAAACTCCTGGACTCAAGCGATCCTCTTGCCTCAGGCTCCAAGTGTCTGGGGTTAAGGAATTTGCCACTGCACCCATAGGCTTGTAGTCAAAGAAGAAAAAAGAAAGGTGAAGTGATCATGCATCGAGGAAAATACAGCTCAATATATTAACTAGAATAGCTTGACATAAAGAAACATGTCCTGAATACGGATCCTCTCTCTGTAAACAATAGCTCTTTGATCTTGCACAAGTCATTTCTCTTGGGCTCAAGTTTCCTTCTAAAAAATAAGATGATACTTCATTAGTTCACCAGGTTGTTATGAAGAATTAAGGAGATAATATTAGACCATGCTAAGAGAAATAGTCAGGAAATAATTAGTTCTTTAATGCTGAACAATTCTGGAAACCCAAATGAAATCCAAAGTCTATGTTATCACAGGTTTTAATATTCAAATGTTACAGTTATTAGAAAATACTGTTGTTTTATTTTGAATATTAACTGTGTTCTTCTTTAGGCCTCATAATTCAGAGCAAATCAGCATTTGAAAAATACATAGTCCAACTTAATTTATATAAGTGTCTTATATCCTTAAATCACATAATATAATTTTCCCTGTTATGAAACTAATCAATTGGACCCAGGGCAGAAAATTAACAAAGGCCAAAACTTGACTTGGACTGCTACTATTCTTTCTCTATAATGTTCAATGGAACCAGCAGATCTATGTTAAAAGGATGCTGAGTCTCCATGTTCACCTTCAACTGCCTTCGATGACAAAAACCCTCTTTTATACATGGATACAGATGAGTCGTTATGGGGCTTAACTCTCTTAGATCCAATGAATCTTTGAATCTAAAGTTGAATTCTGCTTAATGACTTCCCTGTGAGGCAGAACTTGAAATATTCTGAAACCTTCAGGCAGAGGTGCAAGTATCTTGGGAAATTTTCATCACAATTGAATAAAAATCACTAGAGATGCCAATCAAAGTCATCACACATCCCCCTTGGAAACAGTAATATGGGACTTCCGCCTATCAAAGAAATGTGCTTCATAAGACCCAATGAGGCTTTTGGGTATTGATCTGTTAGCAAATATAAAAGGCAACTGATCTCTTCATGGGACATTATTTGAAGCTGTCTGATAGCTTTTAAATGTTTTCAACTATTATTTGCAGAAAAGACAAACAAAAGCCTCAAAGAAAAACTCACCATGAAGATTTTGGCTGAGGCATGAGCTCAATATAAGGCTTAAAGTGGGGACAGGGTAAGTGTGCTCACTGTGTGTGTGACTAAAGCTTGGTGACCCACATGCCAAAGAATGCTGCTACTTTGGGAATCATAAGTGAAAATAACAGCACATGTATATGTGAACTCCAAAAAAAAAAAATTGTAATTTTCAAACCTAAATGTGTATTTCCAGGAGGACTTAGGGACAGAGATCAGTCAGGACAACAGGGTAGTAAAAGGTAACAATTACCACACTGCAAGACCAGTTCTAATAACAACACTGCAGCAACAAATTTGATAGAAATGACAGAAACAGAATAATGATTTAAAAGTCCTTTTTCTCCTCCTCCAGATGAGTGATAAAAGAGGACCGACTGTCTTCCTTGAACTTAAGGAATGCATTGGTCCTGGGGAGATTCCAGAAGGATGGCAGGAAAGTAAGCCACCAGGGGAAAGTAAGGCGATTTTTACTAAACTGAACATTTAAAGGCAAAATATCTAATTAGAAAAATCAAAGTTGTGACACTGTTTGCCATGCATGGGTAGACGTTATACTTGGAATGAAGTGGACAACACTGGGATCTATAAGGATAAAAGTTTATAAAGTTCTGAGATATAGACTGGAGGTGTATATCTCAGTGGTAGAGGGCATGCTTGAGGACCTGGGTTCAATCAATCCCCAACACAGCACCAGCAGAAAAAGAAAAAGTCCTGCAATGAATCCTGTTCTAATCACTAGTGCTAATTAGCCTAGATTTTGCACTGCTATTGCTGATGATGAGACTCACTCACTGCCATTCCTAACATATTTGACCTATGAATACTCAAATGATATGTAAGATGCAATAGTTGTACTTATTTTGAACTTCCACTTAATGTTGATTAGTACTGTAATTAAAATACTTACATATTGCAGCCACTAACAACAGAATAACATAATGCAGTCCCTCCATCCACATCTTCCGCAAAAACGTCAATACCTTCTTCAATAAGAAGGTTGATGATTTCTGGTGATTCATATCTCA
>JAQQSJ010003448.1:0-11509 GCA_028644305.1 Xerus rutilus
CACTCATCAGTGTTTGACTTTCCATTTGACTTTTGGAAGTAGAAGTTCAAAAGAAAATAAAATCCTCGAATCCATAGGTAAACTGAAAAGAAATGGGAAAACAAAGCCTCTAATTTTTTTCTGTCATGTTTCATTGGTTTTTAATGAACTGTTTAAGTTTATTGAGTAACAAAGTCAAGCCAGATGTTTAATGGTCCAATAAAGTAATTAATTGGTACTTCTGGTTTAACAATGTTTCATCTATCAGTCTCCATGGCACAATTTCAAATACACTGAATTGTTTAATTGCATTCACTGGGCCCATTTAACCCTTTACCAACAACTAATGACAATGCAATATTTCTTTTAGGTATTGCTTTTCCTTTCCTTTATGTTATTCTACAGGTTCATATGAATTTGAATTTGAAACTTTATAATTTTCACCATTCCTATAAAAATTCTTAACATCTGATTAATGCTTATAACTTGTCCATTCTACCATAGCTTTTTATTTTCTCTTATCTGTCTCTTTTGTTATTGTTCTACCTCAGATACATATTGTGCATCTTTTGGAAACAAACTTCTCCTGCCTTCTTTTAATACATGTTACACTTTTATGTGATTGTTCTTAATAATCCAGTTCTTATCATTACCCTTCATTCACAATGTTTGATGAATCATCAGATCTTATAATAGCACTGTACACTCAAAATGCTGTCGCGAGCCAAGCTTGTCAACAACAGAAGCCCAAAGAGTGCCTAAGACAATGCAGTAGACAGCAATAGGTTCTGTAGAGTGCTGAGCACTCAGTGAATCTAAACACATTCTGCCTGAGCAAAAGGAATTCATCTGCAAGACAAAAGCTGTATGTTTGTTACCAGTGCCCTGGAAAGCAGAATTCCTAACCCCAATGTAAGTATTCAAAGCAGCTTATGTCCTGTCCTGCACTTGTGTGTATCACTATTGCCAAGTAATATCAGGCACTCCTTCCAAATAGGCACAGACCCTGGTTCCTCTTTCCCCAATAGAATTGCCCACTTCAGTATCCCACCTTATCATTTTTCAAAATTGATCTTTTCTTTTATGAGGAACTTTATGACATCTTTATGTCTTCTCCAATTGATTAATTTGAGCGGTCCACTTATTGTTTCCTATTTATTATGCAATGTGCATATATTATCATTGCACTGCAATTATTTATGGATATGAGATTCTTCATATATGCTGTAAGCTTAGAGGGAAAATGAAGTGTGGGATCTTCTCCAGTAAAACCATGATACCTTCCCTAGTGCCTAGTTTGTGCTTAATAAACATACCTGAATAATTTTTTTCTGCTCTTTGATTTTTTGTAAGAAAATCAGTAACATTAACATTTTTGTTTAATTTGTTATCATTTGAAAACCTGGACTTGTGGCAGCCCATGTTCCAGATGGCAACACTGTTTGACAAAGTTCCAGTGGGCCTATATGGATATAGGCTAAAGCGTTTACTCCTTATTTTGTTTTTGCTTGGAATGATTGTTGGCGGGATAATAGAGATAATTATACTAATGAATGTTTTCTTTCTAACTCTGAAGAAAAAACACTCTTGTCTAATTCTATGCAGAAGTTACCTCAGTCTGGAGTTAATGATTATATCACTCAGGAGCACAAACAGTCTCAATCTCCTATTATGCCTTCCAGCCTTTTCCTAGGAAAGATAGAAAATCCCAAAAGCACATCTAGAAAACCCCCTTTCGGAAACCCCCACAATGTATATGACTCCATGAAAACATCTGCTCTTCCTAGGGAAAATATATTCCCTAGCCCTTCAGGAAATGTAGGCAGCTGATGTGGCAATTGCAGCAGCAGAAATTGTGGGCAACAAATCCTCCTATTGTACCCAAGCCAAAAGCTATAGCTTTGGTACAGCCAAAGTCTTGGCCCAGGTGGGTTCCTCCTACCAGACATTCAGGATCATATATAATCTTTGAGATGGGAAAGGGAGTTACATGGCAGGTACCTAGACTAATAGTTACTACTCCAGAACCACCTCCTACAGTCACACAGCCTCCTTTACCTTGGACAGGAGCCTATATATATGGGGAAAGATGGGTTTCATGTATAAAACTTTATCACTCTGGGAAGAATCAGGAGACAGAGACCTAGATGTTTACCTAGGGAAGTAGAGTTAAAACTATGCAAGCAATGATTTGAGTAGAACTTAAGTAATGGTAATTTGGGAAGATTTTATACTATAAATAATATATGTAGATGATAGTATAGAAGATGTGATTTTAGTCATGTAAACTGGCTATATAGATACTTACGTATTCATTTATAGAAGAAACTTAAGAGTCTGGTGAAAACCACAAACCACACAACGCCATACCTTGCTGCTGCTGAACTCCACATTACCCTGCTCATGGTAACCTTGTGGTCATCATAGTTGAACCGTAGTCTCACACCTCGTAGATTATTATTAGCTTTGCCTAGTTATTACGTATTAGCACATATTAGCCTCAATTGTTATTCTTAGAAAATTAAGGTAATGGGTTTAAGGGGATAGATGAGACTTTAACAATTTTAAGGTAGACATTAAGATAGGTTAAGATAAAAATGTAAATGTAGAAACCTCTAGATTAAAGGTAATAGATTAACATTTTGATAGGTCTATTTTTTAGCTTATTAAGTGTGTTTTTCTATTTTAAGCTGGCCAAAACTGTCATATGTAATCATTAAATATAGAACATATGTTTTATGTATTTCCTCATTGTGGGATCTCATGGAATAACATCTTGCTACATTTGTATGATTAATAATGTATTCATTTATGATGATCTAATGATTTTAATGAAAACAGTCTATGAGAAAAACATAGTTTGTTGAACATTTTATGGGTATAAATAAAGCCCTGCCACTGAGCAAATTCAGATGAAGGTTGCACCACATCTGGTCTCTGTGTCTCATTCACCGTCTCCTCGCCAACACCACTCATCCCACCTTTGAGGACCTTACGACCCGCAGAGGCCGGACACCTGCATGGACTCCAGTATGCAGCTGAGCAAAAATGCAGAGTAGTCATCTATTTATATGTTTCTTGAGTTTGCTGGTAGCATGTTGACCATTGAAAATCATCTGAAGATATTAGGTACTTTTAGTATCTAACAAGCCTGTGGATTATGGATAGAGCCAGAATTAAGACTTTTAGCTTAGTTTGAGAGAATTTTGTTAGCTGGGCTGCAAATTAGACCTGGTCCAATTCACTTTTTCCAAGATTTTGGAAATGGATTTTGGATATATCATTTGTTATTCTTTTCCACCATATTCAGAGAAATCAATAATACCTACATTCACAAGATGCTGTGAAAATAATATTAAGTACTTAGAGGGTAAGCATAGTACTTAGCAGATGGTGAGCATTGAGCTTCCTCTCAAATCCTCCAGCCCTTGCCTTGGTGGCTGCAGCGACTCTATGAGCATTCCACAGCAACCAAATCCTATGAATCTTGCTCTAGACATCATGTTCACTACACAATATTCTTGGAATGGAAGCCAAGTTGTCAGCATTTTAAAAAGTTTTAAAAAAATTGTCAAACTATTGCTTCGCCTGAATATTTGCCAGTGAGACCTAGTTTCAGTTCCAGGGCTGTAGGCCACTCAATATTCCAAATGAATTCCTTAAGAACAAAAATTCCATCAAGGACACCAATGTAGCTTTGGAGCATCTTTTATAAAAAAGAGCAGCACTTCTTTCTCAGAGAACAGTGATGCTGCAGTTCACTTGACATTAACACACCTTTGGACACAAGATGGGCAGGTGGAGTTAGGAGCTGCACACATTAGGAGGTGTTGACTTTCTGAACATGTTGAGTTGGAGTCACTCACTGAACATCTTTAAATGAAGAAGCAATCTGTAGAAGACTTTCAGTTCAACTCACTTGGAAGATGAATAAGATGAAAGAGAATAACAGGGAACTTACAGGGAGCATTTTTCTTTAATCCAAATAAACTACCCTGATGTTCACTGGTCTGAATTTTTCTGCTTCTGGAAATTCATAAAGAGCATTTGGACAATAAATAACAATGACTTATAAAACAAAACAAAACAACAACAACAAAAACAGCTGCCAGATGGTTTTATGCTGAGGCAGGAGAAGAGGTGCTGAGCAAATGTAACCAGAACCCCAAATTTAGTTACTTTTCTAAAAACCAATCTTTTTCTATGTCTTGAGATCACAGTATCTCACCAGTCTATGTGTTTGAACACACCTTAAATTTATCAACACACACAGAAAAATATATTGTGCGTCTAAGAGCACCTTGCATAACACAAATATTTCTGCCATTGCTTTTTATTCCCATTTCAAAGCCAACATTTCTTCAGAAATGTGAATCTGTGTGCTTTATTCTTATCTTTTTACTTTTTATTCTTCTCAGTTATATATAATATTAGGATACATTTTTACATAATCACAAAAACATGAAATATAATTTTCTCTGATTCTGTCCCCAGCACTTCCCCCTCACCCTCCTCCCTTGCACTGTTTCCGTGTCTACTTTATTAATCTTTCTGTAATTTATTTATAGTTTTTTGAAATTAGTGTCTTGTGGATCTACTCAATGTTGATATCCACTGTGTTGTAGTCATGTATGTACATGGGAAATTTTGGCCAGATTAATTCCCTAACAACGAATTGACCTGCACATTCCTGTGTTTTCATTCTGGCCTCTTATCGTCATGAAATGCCTGTGGCTCTTGGTGTGACTTTTCCATACTGTTTTTGATTTCTGTGTCCAATATATGATAGTTCAATCCATTCTCACTCTTAACACATCTAGGGAAAAAAAATCTGTTGTCAAAAGTAAATATAGATAGAAAAATGCATTAGATATCTAATATATATCTTCATTCCAGTTTATTAACTTGATGAGAGCAACTACCACAAGGAACAATTAAACTCTCCTAAGCATCCACATAAACAATTTTAGAAGAGAATCTATTCCAATGTATTTCCTTTGTAGGAGCTAATGAACTTCCTTAGCATGCTTATTCGGCTCTTGAGGACGCCTCAGCTTTATGTAGTAACATCACTCAATTGTGGGTTATCTGTCATTCTCAATAACTTACCTTCCATGACTATTGCACCTGATTAGAATTCAGCTGTTCTCTACCACTTGATATTTGTGTTTTCCCTGTCTTTAAATTTAATACTAGAATCAGAATCAATCACATGAGCATTAAATTTCTGTTTCTGGAAAATTTATGATCTCAGTATAATAGATGAACACTTTTCCCTTCCTGGCATTTAGAGATTGGAGCTATTGGTAAGGTCCGTGTTAGTGCCCTTTGGAAATCAAATCAAATGTGATTTTTAAGAAAATTAGAGGACTAATTAGGTAGAGGCAATGGCAACATTTGCTTACTGGTCTGATGAGAACACATGCGTGGACAGCTGCCATTTGTATTACGGTCTGTCTCTTAACCATATAGCTCCCCAGATTCTAAGTCAGCCCTCAGTATAGTTATTTAATTTTAAAACCAAAATTATTCTTGAAGATACCCAATCCCTTTTTTAAGAATGAAGACATTTAGATTTGCTGTCATTCAAAAAGTGAGTGGTAAAGCTGCCATGGAAATCATATCTCTTGAACATTTAGTTTAGGTTTAGGGGTTGGGAAGTTATTAATAATTGAGAGAACTATCAGACCAGAACAATGCAGAGCACATTAAATAGACATTACAGAGAAATATTCATAGCTATGACTTTTAAAATTTGTGGCATTGTTTCATTTAAAAGGAAAAATGCACATATTCTTATGTTTATATGTATAGCTTTCTGCACATTTATGTTTGTACACATATGCAAACATGTCATCTATACTATGACATAATTTATAATAATGGCTTGAAGTTTTCCCCTATTAAAAGTTAATGAGGAATATTTTTAAATACAGATGCTTACAATTTTTTGAGTTTTTTGTTTTTTGATTCAGGTTTTGGATGGAGTCTAAAAATATTCATTTTGCCCTCTCTGGGTTCTGATGTTGATACCATGGGTTTCCCTTTAGTGACATTGTTTTTTAAGGCCTCTTCTTATTCTGATTTAGAACAAACCTATGATTCTTAGTAAACTTTTGCACTGGCAGACACAGTTTATCCTTGGGTCCCATTGACCATTGGCCATCCAAAGAAATACAGAGAAGTATCTTTAGACTCTTGAGAATTTAGCAATGCCACGTTTTAGATTTTAATTGAAGAGACTCAGGAAGCCACATGATAACAGCTGAACCCCAACCGCATGTGGGGATAGTACCCTGTTCTTATTTTATCTCCTTGGTTTTAAATTCGGGGATTGGGAAGAATGGAAGGAGACCTGGATTTCAAAAAATTGACAACAGATTTACTCTTCTTTTGTAGCTCAAACATACTAGGTATAAGGTTTTACAGAAACTTCCCAAATTTTAGATATAGATATGCTTATTTTTTATAATGAAATATGTAATTTTCTTTCTTTTTATTTTAAGTTTTGATGGGGACTAGAGGAAAAAGGGCAAGAAAGGAACTACCCTACTGAACCTTGTCTGATTTTAATGATTGATGAGTATGAAAACTTAGACATTCAATGTTGACTTTATTTGGTCATTCTCTAAACTGCCAAGAACCAGAGTAATGGGTATTAAAAGTGTAAGTCAGGGAATGTAGCTCCCTATAGATTCTGTCATGGAGTTTGCCCAAAGTTTGATGCTCTTAGCATTTTACACAGAGGATATCTTTGGTGCTAGGAACTCAGAATTGAGCATATGCTGCATTTTAAACTTCTGCAATGTCAGAGTCCATGAACTATGTACATACACAATTCTAAAAAAGAAATAACTCTGTAGCTGAGCAAATTCTTCCTTCATGCATTAGATCAAGTTTCCAGTCTGACATGACAGATGAACACTGAGATATTCTCACCTTGCTTTTCAGCACTTGTTTCTAATTTATTTAGTGTTAGTTTTAGTTTGTTATAGTTTCTGTCTGGAGTCCTGCTGGGTAGCCCCACCTATCCAAGTTTCTTACATTAAATTTTTCTAGATCACTGTAAATTGAAGCTGCTGCCTTCTAGATGAAAGTAGATTTATGCTGCTGTGGTCTCAAAAGAGTCAGATTGTTATTTTAGTACCATTTAAATCAGTGGTGGAATTAGAGATATTAAGATATCCTAGTGGTGTATTAGCAATCCAAAATTATGGAATCCCTTTCCAACTTGTTATTAAGCACCATTTTTCCTGTGTGGTTTTTAAGTCTTCCTGTACACAGATGATTTCTCTGTCTCTGACTTCTTGTAATGGTATACTCTATCTGTTTGTGGAAGGGGAACTCAAAGTTATACAAAGCTGTTGACATTTTAGATGTGCTGAAGGAAGGTCTAGTGTAGCCAGGGCAGCCTGAACACTGGGCTAAGAGCAACTGGGAAGAGATCACCCACAGAAATAAATGCTAGTTAACATAACACATGTTCTTCAGGTGGGTTCACCGTCCATAAAGGACAAAACAAGCCATGAATAAGATTTTAGAATCTGCAAAGCCAAATACAAGATATGAATGGAGATGAGAAGACTTGAGTTCTCACGTGTCTGCAAGTAATACAACAGATGCAAGGCTGAGCAAGCCTTTTCAGTCAGCTGTAGATGGTGATAATTTAGGGATGAAGTATGCAGCTTTGCTTTCTAGGTAGAGTTACTAAGGTTATCAATGTACTGGTAACGTTTTAACATCTAAGAGGAAGGGTATGCTCTTTCAAAATTGAATTATAGATGGCAGATAATAAAGAAGAGGAGAAACTAGGGTTTCATCCTAAAGAAAATAGTTGAAAACTCTAGAGAAGTTATGAAGATCAATTTACCATTCTTGCAGAGTGACTTTAAGGAAGAAGATAAAAGATGTTTTGATGGGCAGTTTGGGTTATTTGGCATCTATTATATCAGCACAATCTCAGTAAAGAAATTTCAATCACTGTATACTGGTCCTTCATGTGAAGAGTGGGAAACATCAATTGGCATCCATATGAATTTATCTGGGCATTGACATATCTTTGCCCCTTCCCTTTGCAAATATAAAACCCTGAGGTCACACATAGACACATACTTTGGAAGAGAACAGCTGAGGTGCTCATTCCCCAAAAGCATCAGACAATGCTGAAATCTTAGGGTATAAGAAGACTCTCTGAGGTCCTATTGATATTGTTAATTACTGTTTTATTCCCAAATAAATATTGAACTCTGCATATTATGTATATATTTGCATGTTTATATGTCATACATGTGCCACATATGACATTGTCTATATTACCCCATGCAGTAGTATAACATATAGATCACACTTAATTTATGTTTTGATTTTGGCCATTATAGATCCTATTTCATTAATTTGTTTGTTTTGGACTTTTAGTTAAGTTATTAAGAACAGTTGCTTCAATCAAATTGCCTGGATAAAATGCTGAGGCAGCCACCTTTCAGCTGTGTGATCTCCTGAGCAATTTTCTTAATCTTTATAAGCCTCAAATTTTCAAACTATAAAATTGGAATAACAATAATACTCACCACTAACTAAATACAGCAGTTATTACTGTGGAAACTAAATACAGCAGTTTACATGTGGTAACTAGAACGTATTAAATGTTCATCAAATTGGAGGTATCATTCAATGTTATTGGAATTGCCTTAATTAATCCAAACATCTCTGTTCTACAGAAGTAAAACAAAAGTAATTATAATAATAATTATAAAGAAGACAACATATATGTCACTTACTGTGTCCTCAACACTATCATCAGAGCTCTATGTACTTGTTAACTCATTAAATTGTCAAAACAGCCCTCTGATATTGGGACTTGACTCCTGACCTCTACAAATTCTACACATGGCAGTGGGAGTAAGAAGATTAGGCCACAGTGGCTTTCTTTGTAAGCAGGCAGGCCTCTTTCTGCTTTGGCGCCGTTAGTTAAATGGTGGGTTTTGTTGTTGTTGCTGTTCTCAGTTGCTTTCAGTTTTTGAATATGAGATAAATAAGAGATGAAATTATTTCTTAAAATTAAAAAGAAAATTATTTGCTTTTTCTTTTCCAAAGTCAATCAGAGAGAGGTGTAGAAACCAAATGGTAATATTCTTATTTGGTTTGTAGGTCTGCTATGATTTCTATCAGAAGCCAGATTCATTGCACTGATTTAACCAATCTTGGTTTTGCCTCAGCAGCAAAATAATGCCAAAACACACCTGCTTGACCTCAATTCTGCTGAAACTTCTCTGCTATGCTCTGAATATGAGGGTTGGCCTTGTAGCAATTCAGCTCCTGTATGCTTCCTCTGGGGACAAGTCAGCTCCCTGAGCTCTTATTTCCTTTGCTGGGCTCCAGGGAGATATCATCATGGATACCTTCTGCTCTTTGGAAGGGTGTAACTTGGATTGGATATTGGTTATTATTTGAGCTGCTCTGCTCTGTGAATTGAATGGCAGGTTTTTTTTTTTTTCATTTTAAATCTTTATAAAAATAGTTGCCTGTGACTTAGATATTCTATTTCTAATGATATATTTTATGTCTCCAAAAATCTCCAAAGTGGTTACAGTGAAACTTGCAAAAACTTCAAGTTTTGCAGCTGAATCTTTAGGAGTGCGTAGCTTTAATGTTTAATTGTGTGACACAAATGCAATTTTAAAAATAAGCCATATTTATCTCACCATATGGTGTGTGATGCTTTCAGTCTCTCCCAGTTAGTCACTAACTGCCTATAAAAGACCATGATGCAAGACATTTTTGCCTAGGCATAATTCTTATTTGATTGGGTTTTCATTTATGCCATGTGAATCTTCTTAATTTCTCTTCATTAAAATGTGTCCATTTAAGATGCAGGACAGGAGTAGTGCTTATTGTTGATTGTCTCAACAGGGTGTCTCATCCACTCTGTGTTCATTTCAAGGAATAAATTACCTGGAGTCTAGGTCAAATCAGATGAGGTCTGACCTAAGTGACACCAAACACAGCAAAGCAGTGAGCTTGGCTGAGCCCACAGGTTCAGGGTTTGACCTACAAATCATTGGGAAAAGCTAATGATTCTACTTAGAGAAACTGAACTAGTTGCAAAGTAGAAGGAAGTTGTTCCTTTCTTTGGAAATACAACTCAAACTATATTATTTTCATAAGAACTTTCTGTTGCCTTCTTTACCACACTTTTACCATAGGCTGAAAATAAATTCTTCTTCTACAAAGACCCACAGTCCCTAGAATAATAATTACAACAATAACCATCTGAGGTTTTGCTCTGTACAGATAAATTATCTTATTCAACCCAAAATTTCACATTTTATTTTAAATTATTATAGATCTCAAATTGCAATGTCTATAATATGAAAAACCAGTAAAGCACTCTTGAAAGAAAAAAAGATAAAGCAATAATGAATGACATGAGATATTAAAACATCTTTTCTAGTGGCCTTGCATTTTCCAATTTATTTTGACTTCTATTTCAAACACACAAACTCGTTTTTCCCTTCAGTTCTCTCACAAATGCTACCCTCTTCTGTAATATTTTAGAATTCTCATTTTTTTTCCACTGTGTATGGTCATTATGAATGACCACGAGGTTAACGATGACTTCTCTAGAGGTTTCCAAATCCTAATCTCTCTCTCCCAGTTGGAATGGCCTAGCCTCTCTCCCTCCTTAACTCCTGGAATAGAATCTGAGCAGTGATCTCCCTATACTGCAACTTTGCATATCACATGGGCATTTTCACAAGCCATCTATCTGCACAAGAGAGACAGATTAGAAGAGCCACAGTCACAATCTGGAGCTCAAGGGGTCTGAATGGTGGGGAACATTATCAGTGTAAATATATCTGGAGCCCTAGTGGAGTGTCCAGGCACTGGAGAGAAATAGAGGGCAAACTCCCCATTTATTTCAAAGAATAAATTGCTAATAGATTACATAATGTAAGAAGAGGAGGAAGACAACTTAAGGGTCGGTTTGAATTAGATTTGTTAGGTTTGATACCCTATACCATTGCTAAGGTCTGATGTTCTCAATAAAACATTTTAAGGTTATTCTTCTTGGACAATAAAATATCCTGAAGTTGAAAAGGGGGTCAAAGTGGTAAGAGCTTTCAGATCATCAGTGGAAGGAAGAAGATGCCAACTCGAGAGGAGTGAGGCTCAGGATCTTTAATTGCACCAGACAGATTTAAAAAGATCCTTTTTCACATCAGAAAAATAAAGGAGTTAAATTTCATGGTAAAATAAATAAGGTTTATAAAACCTAGAGTGTATCGGTTCCCACATCAATTAAAACTGGTACCTTCTTAAACACACTCAAAACGTCCAAAATAGCATTACAAAATAAAGAATTTTTTAATATCTATATCATTGCTCAGAATAGATAAAAATGAATAACAAACCACAGTGTAAAACTCAACTTATATATTTGTAAAAAACAAACATAGAATCTTAAACAAATGCTGGATTAAAGGAAAAATTAGACCCAAGAATACAATAAATAAATAAAAAGTACAAAATG
>JAQQSJ010003449.1:0-11506 GCA_028644305.1 Xerus rutilus
CACAATAAGGATAGAATTTTAAAGGCCATAAGAGAGAGGAATCAGATTATAGATAGGGGGAGACCAATTCGGATCTCAGCAGATTTTTCAACCCAGACCTTCAAAACCAGCTCTGAAAGAAAATGGGTGCCAAACAAGAATCTTATATCCAGCAAAATGAAGCTTCAGATTTGATGATGAAATAAAAACCTTTCATGATAAACAAAAGTTAAAAGAATTTACAGCGAGAAAGCCCACACTATAGATCATTCTTGGCAAAATATTCCATGAAGAGGAAATGAAAAACAACAATGAAAGTCAGCAAAGAGAGGAACTACACTAAAAAATATGCTAATCAAAGGAGAAACCAAGTCAAGTTAAAAACCAAAAATAAACCAAAATTACTGGGAGTACAAACCACATTTCAATAATAACCTTGGATGTGAATGACCTAAACTCATCAATTAAAAGACATAGACTGGCAGATTGGATTAAGAAAAAAAAAAACCAACAATATGCTGCCTTCAAGAGACTCATCTCAAAGGAAAAGACATTCACAGACTGAAGGTGAAAGAGTGGGGGAAAAAAACAAAACAAAAAATGTATCACTCACATGGACTGCATAAACAAGCAGAGGTTTCCATCCTCATATCAGATAAAGTGGACTTTAAACCAAATTTAGTCAGAAGGGATAAAGAGGGACATTTCATACAAATATCTATGCCCAAAACAATGGAACATCTATGTATATCAAACAAATCCTTCTCAACTACAAGAATCAAATAGACCACAACACAATAATACTGGGTGACTTGAACACACCTCTCCTAACACTGGATAGATCTTCCAAACAAAAACTAAACAAAAAAACTAGAATTCAATAAAACAATCAATAATTTAGACTTAATAGACATATATAGAATATTCCATCCATCAACGAGCGAATACACCTTTTTCTCAGAAGCACATGGATCCTTCTCCAAAATAGACAGTATGTTATGCCACAAAGCAACTCATAGCAAATACAAAAACATAGACATACTACCCTGCATTCTATCAGACAGTAATGGAATGAAATTAGAAATCAATGATAAAATAAAAAATTAGAAACTAGTATAAAACCTAGAGACTAAATAATATGCTATTGAATGAGACATGGATAACAGAAGACATCAGGGAGGAGATAAAAAAAAAATGCTTAGAGGTAAATGAGAACTCCAATACAACATATCAAAATCTCTGGGATGCTATGAAGGCGATGCTAAGAGGAAAGTTCACTGCATTAAGCTCATTCATTAAAAGAAAAAAAGTCAACAAAAAAATGACCTGACATTACATCTCAAAGCCCTAGAAAAAGAAGAACAAACCAACACCAAAAGAAGTATGACAGGAAATAATAAATCAGAGCAGAATTCAATGAAGTTAAAACAAAAGAAACAATTTTAAAAAATTGACAAAACAAAAAGCTGGTTCTTTGAAAAAATAAGTAAAATTGACAAACTCTTAGCCACCATAATGAAAAGAAGAAAAGAGAAAACTCAAATTACTAAAATTTGGGATAAAAAAGAAAATAATCACAACAGATACTACTGAAATACAGACAACAATTAGAAACTATTTTGAAAATTTGTACTCCAGTAAAATAGAAAACCTCAAAGACACTGACAACTTTCAACCCAAACTGAGTCAAGAGGACATACCCAATTTAAACAGATCAATTTTAAGCAAGGAAATAGAAGACTCCATCAAAAGCTTACCAACCAAGAAAAGCCTGGGACCAGATGGATTCATAGCCTACACTTACAAGGCTACAAAGAAGAATTAATACCAATACTCCTCAAACTATTTCACAAAATAGAAAAGGAGGGAACCCTTCCAAACTCATTCTATGAGGCCAGTATCATCCTGATACCAAAACCAAGCAGACATATCAAGAAAAGAAAATTTCAGACTGATATCCTTGATGAACATAAATGTGAAAATTCTCAATAAAATTCTGGCAAATTGCATACAAAAACATATTTAAAAATTAGTGCACCATGATCAAGTGGGGTTCACTCCAGGGATGCAAGTTTGATTCAACACACAGAAATCAATAAATGTAATCCATCACATCAACAGACTTAAAGATAAGAATCATATGGTCATTATCAATTGATGAAGAGATAGCATTTGACCAAATACCACGCCCTTTCATGTTCAAAATACTAGAAAAACTAGGGATAGTAGGAACATACCTCAACATTGTAAAAGCTATCTATGCTAAACCCAAGGCCAACATCATCCTAAATGGAGAAAAATTAGAAGCATTCTCTCTAAAAATGGGAACAAGACAGGGATGCCCTCTCTCACCACTTCTATTCAACATAGTCCTTGAAACTCTAGCCAGAGCAGTTAGATGAAAAAAATTAAAGGAATATGAATAGGAAAAGAAGAACTCAAACTATCATTATTTGCCAACAACATGATACCATACTTAGAAGATCCTAAAAATTCCACCAGAAAACTTCTAGAATTAATAAATGAATTCAGCAAAGTAGCAGAATATAAAGTCAATACCCATAAATCAAATGCATTCCTATACATCAGTGATGAATCCTCTGAAAGAGAAATTAGGAAAACTACCCCATTCACAATAGCCTCAAAAAATAAAATATTTGGGAATCAATTTAACAAAAGAGGTGAAAGACCTCTACAATGAAACCTACAGGACACTAAAAAAAAGAAATTGAAGGTCTTAGAAGATGGAAAGATCTCTCATGCTCTTGGATAGGCAGAATTAATATTGTCAAAATGGTCATACCACCTAAAGCGCTATACAGATTCAATGCAACTCCAATTAAAATCCCAACATCATTCCTTACAGAAATAGAAAAAGTAATCATGAAATTCATTTGGAAAAATAAGAGACCCAGAACTGCCAAAGCTCTCCTGAGCAAGAAGAGTGAAGCAGGAGGCATCACAATACCAGACCTTAAACTATACTACGAAGCTATAGTAACAAAAACGGCACGGTATTGGCACCAAAATAGACATGTAAACCAATGGTACAGAATAGAAGACACAGAGAGAAACCCACACAAATACAGTTATCTTATACTAGACAAAGGTGCCACAAACATACATTGGAGAAAAGACAGCCTCTTCAACAAATGGTGCTGAGAAAACTGGAAATCCATATGTAGCAAAATGAAACTAACTCCCTATCTCTCACCATGCACAAAACTCAACCCAAAGTGGATCAAGGACCTAGGAACTAGACCAGAGACCCTGCGCCTAATTGAGGAAAAAGTAGGCCCAAACCTTCATCACGTCGGATTAGGCCCCAACTTCCTTAACAAGACTCCTAAAGTGCAAGAAATAAAATAGAGAATTAATAAATGAGATGGATTCAAACTAAAAAGCTTCTTCTCGGGGCTGGGACTGTGGCTCAGTGGTAGAGCATTTGCTTTGCATGTATGAGGCACTTGGTTTGATCCTCAGCACCACATATGAATAAATGAATAAATAAAGGTTCATCAACAACTAAAAAATTAAAAAAAAAAAAAGCTTCTTCTCAGAAAAAGAAACAATCAATCAGGTGAACAGAGAGTCTACATTTTGGGAGCAAATTTTTGCCACATGCACATTGATCTCCAGGATATATAAAAAACTCAAAAATCTTAACACCAAAAAACAAACAACCCAATCAATAAATTGGCTGAGCTGAACAGACACTTCTCAGAAGAAGATGCACAATCGATCAATGGACATATGAAAAAATGTTCAACATCTCTAGCCATTAGAGAAATGCAAATCAAAACTACTCTAAAATTTCATCTCATGCCAGTCAGAATGGCAGTTATCAAGAATACAAGCAACAATAAGTGTTGTAAGGATGCAGGGGAAAAGGCACACTCATACATTGTTGGTGGGGCTGCAAATTGGTGCAAGCAATCTGAAAAGCAGTATGGAGATTCCTTAGAAAACTTGGAATGGAATCATCATTTGACCCAGCTATCCCACTCCTTGGTCTATACCCAAAGGACTTAAAAATACCATACTACAGTGACACAGCCATATCAATGTTCATAGCAGCTCAATTCACAATAGCTAAACTATGGAACCAACTAGATGCCCTTAAACAGATGAATGGATAAAGCAACTGTGGTAGATATACACAATGGAATATTACTCAGCAATAAAAGAGAATAAAATTATGGCATTTGCAGGTAAATGGATGGAGTTGTAGAATATGATGCTAAGTAAGCCATGCTAAGAGAAGTAAGCCAATCCCAAAAAACCAAAGGCCAAATGTGTTCTCTGATAAGTGAATGCTGATCCATAATGGGGATGGGAGTATGTGGGAAGAATAGAGAAACTTTGGTCAAAGAGGAGGGAGGGGAGGGGACATGGGGGCAGGAAAGATGGTGGAGTAAGATGGACATCATTTCCCTAGGTATATGTATGACTGCACATATGATGCGATGCTACATTGTGTACAACTAGAGAAATGAAAAATGGTGCTCCATCTGTGTACAATGAATCAAAATGCATTCTGTTGTCATGTATACCTAATAGGAAGGAAGGAAGGAAGGAAGGAAGGAAGGAAGGAAGGAAGGAAGGAAGGAAGGAAGGAAGGAAGGAAGGGAGGGAGGGAGGGAGGGAAAGAAAGACTAGAATTTATACTTGGATAATTTGTTTTACCAATCTGCAGCTTGATATTATTTTGTATTATATGATAATAACTACCATGACTTCATCAAGTCATTCAAACTACAATGTGTGCTCATTCTTTAACCCTAGAGATAAACACAGCAAGTCATCATTAGATATGTGCTTAAAATTATTGAATAATAAATAATTTTAAGGCAATACATAAGTATGCTGTAGAATACAGAAAAATCAATAATGAAACTTCTTGGGTATAGGCTGAATTACAGAACTTCAATACATCTCAATTTATTCTGTTAGGCCATGGAACTTCTGGAAAGCAACTTTCCATATCTACCATGCAGATGAAAGAGTCTAAAAGGGCCTAGCACAGCAATGGGAGGGGTCTACTGTCCTTCATAATGAGCGGAGATATCTTCAGGAATGGATTATTTTGGAAATGACAGAAACCTGCACACAAGCTCTGGGAGAGGATACATCCACCCGTTAAGTCTAATGAGGTGTCAACTTCATGAAGATACATTTCTGCCTTCAGAATTAAGATACCTTTGAGCTATGGGAAAACCCTGGGTCCACGATCTTTTCCCCCTGTTTATTTCTGCTATATATAGGTCAGGTGGCAGAGGGTGGAAAAGGAAAAGAAAAGGCAAACTCCAATCAGTAAATGATTAGTAAAAATCAGAAAGACAGAAGTCTCAATCTACTATGTCATTTTAACACATCTGCAGAAACTTACCTCCACAGGTTATCTCTAGTTGATTAAGCCATTTTTTTTTAAAGCAAATGGAATTTATACTTGGACAATCTGTTTTATCAAATTATAGCTTGGTTTAATTTTATATTACATGATAATTCTGAAAGCTTTTCTAAAAAATGTTTTTGTGTAATGGAAAACCTGACAGAACATTCAAAAAGGATGTTTCCATACACATCACAGAAATTGTCATTATGTCAATTGTCGTGTTGTGTTATTTTTAAATCAACTGGCTGTTTAATAAAAACATTACGAAGCGAAGTGCACACATGGTACCTAATTTTCATACATTATTAACTCTGCTTGAGGTTTTTGTGGGAATTAAAAAAAAAAGTATAGCAAATAGGCATCTGTCCTCATCTGAAATCCTTCAGGCTGATTTTATTTTCTAATTCCCCATTGTTTACAAAAACCCTCTCAGGCATGCAAAAACAAGAAGAGGGGGCAGTTTAGTTGCCTTTCTATTATTTTTACTTGGCTAAGTCTCCTTTGGTTTAATCCTTGATTGTACAGGCATACACTGGAATGACTCCAGCCTTCAGGCCCCAGTGCTGGCTTGTTTCAGGCCACAGTGGGACTTGGGAGAGGTTGGGGTCAGACCAGAGGTGTTTCTGTATTGGTGCAACCACCATCAAGTCCTCTGAGTTAGTGACCTGCAGTGCACACTGTCAGAGTCCCTGTATCCTCCAGCCCAAGGGTACCTGCTGCTTCCATGAACAACCCTACAAGGGGCTGAGGCTGTAGCTCAGTGGTAGAGCGCTTGCCTTGCATGTGTGAAGCACTGGGTTCGATCCTCACCACCACATATAAATAAATAAAGATATGGTGTCCATCTACAACTAAAAAAATATTTAAAAAAAAAAAACAACCCTACAAGACTTCAACCACCTACTTGGAGCACCTGCCCCTCTGCATAAGGCACCACCTGGCCACAGGAGGGTGCAAGAACTGAGAACAGTGCAGGACAGAAGCAGCAGGAAACTAATGCCTCTAGAAGGGCCAATTCTGAGATCTGTCTTACATTGTCCCCCAGAGGACACCCAGGAATCATTCATGCACC
This sequence comes from Xerus rutilus, assembly GCA_028644305.1. NCBI lineage: Eukaryota > Metazoa > Chordata > Mammalia > Rodentia > Sciuridae > Xerus > Xerus rutilus. The sequence goes on from JAQQSJ010003449.1 coordinate 6,447, forward strand.
CTTTTAGGCTTCCTCCTCCTTGGCTCCCTTTCTACCCTTCACCATGCTTCTGGGAAGACTTCCTAAATGTAAACTACCTGTATCTAAATCCTTTCACTTTCAAGGGGAGGGGGACAAATGCTTTGGAATAAACTACATCTTACTGTAATAATTAATTATGCATAACTTGTTGTTATCTGGCCCTCTGTCAACCAAAATCCTTTATGCATCTGGCCACTGGAGGGACACAGCGGATATTCCGGATTACTGCCCTCCCTTGCAAAGCAGTGAAAACTGCTACAACCTGAAGGGACTACTGTGCAAGTTTGATTATCATCTTGTGGCACTTATTATATATGCTGAATTCTTTGAAAATTGGTAATTCACATACATGGTGAAACTCTATCTTCTGGTAGCCAAGATTTTTTACCATGTTGCACTTCATTCCCTAATCCTACTGGGAACAAGGTATTAACTGTATTTCTCAAACTTCTAGTGTGGAAGCTGTACTCTCTTCACCACACCTGTGGCCTGGGTTCTTCCTTCAATGAGGACTAATCATAAAGTTGCACGACTACTGGAAGAGAAGTAACCATTTCCCCTCCACTGATAGTGGAGCAATGGCTATGGCTTATGAGCCATCAAGAGTCACATCCTTCCACTGCCTTCCCCCTCTAGGCCTGTGTGCATTTCCCATTTTTTAGGCCATAGGCTTATTTGAAGGAAAAAGTAATAAACTATTTAGTCAACATCTACTTTTGACTTTAGTCAGCATCTGTCACACTGATGGCATATATCTGGTTAATAATCACAAACTGAAGCAAAGTTTACGGAGAAACTTGAACAATTTCAGTTTTGGATTCCAATGCATAATTGGTAACAGAAAACTGTTCACCAGCATTTTAAACTAATAGTGTCCTTTAAATGATTCAAAATGTTTCTTCAATTTGCAAGTCTTAAGAAAAGTAGGGGTGGGGGTGCTTTTCTCTCCCTTATTTAGCCTATATGTTATAAAATGCCAAGAGAGCAGATTTGGAACAATGAAGAATTATTGTACGAGATGGCCATAAACCAGAAAAGAGGAAGACATGAGATCCAGAAAAGCAATGAACATGACCTGGCAGAGAAGTTGAGGCTAAGTGCAAGCAAGTTGGGTGCTTGGCAGCCAGGACAGTGACCTGTCCACACAGGAGCTGGCAAGGGATCCAGAGGATGGGCTCCCCTGGGGAGGGGTGCTGCAGAGAGAAGGCCTGAGAACCAGAGGTCTAGGAGAAGGAGGGGTAATAAAGTACTTTCAGCCAGATTGCAAGAAAAAACAGAAAGACAAGTAAACATTTCCAGAGAAGCAAAAGGCTAAACAGCAGCAACAAAAATCACAGGGTACAACTTGGCTTTGTGGCAGCTAACAATTACAGAGTCACAATAATATAAATACTGTTTACTGCTTCAATGAAAAATGATGAGAGTAAATAGTGCTAGGTCCTCCTCTAGAGCAGTGTGAAAAAATGTCAAAATTTAATAAGTTAAAAAAATAATTTATTCATAAATAGAGACGAAAGTGTTTACAGAAGAGCCTGAAGTATGTTAAAGGTGGTTGCCTGTGGGCAAGAGGACAAGGGACAAGGAAGAACAAGAAGAGGTTATTTTTCATTATAAACCTTTGGGTATAATATGACTTTAAATGATGTTCATAATTACTTTAATAAGCAATTTAAAATTGATTTAAGAAAGAAAATGCATATAGTGGATGCAGTTAATAGATCCAGTACTATAGAAAACAAAATTAATAATTGAGAAATATCATATTATATGATTCTTTCAATACTCAGAGGAAAAGGCACTAAATGAAAAGAGCAGAAACTTGGCAATTCAACATAAGAAATCCAGTCATCTGTAGGACAGAAATTATAAAAATAGGGAAGAGAGCAGATGAAGAAAAGGCAATAAACAAATATATCCCATAGGCTAATGAAAGGCTCAAGTATATGCTGAAAGAACAACCGGGCTATATTTAAGAAAAGAGATCTACACCAAGGGCATCCTTTTTTTATTCCAGGCCACAAATGCCAGTAAGAATCAGGACTCAAAAAAACACTGATCAACCATGTGTTGAATTAATGACTGGAGGGTGGATGGGAAAAAAGACGGACCAAAACAAACCAACCATTGAGACAATGTCTACAGAGTCTGAGGGCAAAAGATGGTGAGCCAAACACTCTGTGTCAATCAAGACACTCCTAACCAGGCAAATATTCAGAGAGTATTATGCCCATTCCTATCCACAAAAACAAATGAATAAATTAGTTATAAAAGAACTCCAGCCTCTTGAGAATAAGAAATTATGTTAAGTAACATAACAAGCAAAATGAGTTATACAAATTCTAAAACTAATTCTTAAATGAGAAAATATAAAATGTAAATGAGAAAGTAACCAAACCTATCTGGATATGAGATCCAGATTCACAAGCAATTTTAAAAATGTGAAGAAATACAAATGCCTAAAAAAGGGTTCAAATTCATCGGCAATTAAATTGATGCAAATAGAAACAGTGACTTGTGATTTATGATTCATCAAATTGATAAGAATTTTAAAATTACAAAAGGGTTGAGGAAAGGAACATTTATGTTGATGATGGGGAGTGTAAATTAGGACCTTGTAAAGTACAATTTGGCAATGCACATTTCAAAGCGCTAAGTATGTGCACATTAAGATCCAGCAATTTCACCCCTTGGGATTAATCTTGTGGGAAATAACTGACTATTAAGCACAAGGACACATACAAAAGGATGTTCACTGCATTGGTTTTTATAGTAGGGAAAACTGTGGAGCATCCTAAATATCCATAAAAGAGGATTCTTTAAATAAATCATTAGCTATTCTGCACAGATTGATGTACCATTTGGGGTGTTGCTATGAAAAATAAGTGGCTATAGTAATCACAACTAGAATTTTCATCTCTTTATTATTAAAAGAAAGCCTGTTTGGGGGGAGCAGTACAAAGTCAGCTCTGGGTGACAGTCTTATGGTAGGAGATGTTGAAACTTGAGAGTACTCACAACAGGTCAGGCCTAGCAGAAAAGAACAAAGTTCACAGATACAGGCAAAAGCAGACCATCAGGAGAAGGTGCTAAAACCAGGAAACCAAACAAGGAAGGCAATTGGTTTTGCTTAGGAACACCATGTGTTCTAGAAGCCATTTTGAGAGGAATAGAGGAGAGATAATAAAATACAGGAGGGGAGTCATCCCTGTGCAGATGAGGCAGGAGATCAATGAGGGGGAGAAGTAGGAGGACCCTGGGCATATAAGATACTCCAGTTCTTTAGCTGAGGTGGAGCCTCAGGAGTCCATTTGATCATTTTGTATTTTAAACATATGTGTGTTACCTATGTTCTTTTTCAGCTTTTAAGTGTTATATAACAAATTTTTTTAAGTGAGGTCACTTAGTTTTTTCAGTCATGCCTTTGCCAAAACAGCTCCAATAATCTGACTTGTCTCAACAGAATATCTTAAGAGAGAAAAATCTACTATTGATCAGAAACTTAGCAATTCTCAAGTATGCAGTCCATCAGAGGAAATGAAGTGCTCTCCAAAAGTGCTGTTATGGGCTGGGATTGTGGCTCAGTGGTGGAGCGCTTGCCTCGCATGCATGGGGCGCTGGGTTCGATCCTCAGCACCATATAAAAATAAATAAAGATATTGTGTCCATCTACAACTAAAAAAATTTTTTTTAAAAAGTGCTGTTATATGCTTCTGTAAATTTAATTAACACCTCAGGTCCGAATGCCCCTGGGTCATGCTGAGCTTGTTCAGTCTCTGAATCCACATGTAGATACCTTACCAGGAACCAGAAATGAAGTAGGCAAAATTTCTAGAAATCTAACATTTCTTATAATTGCCATTTACTACTAAAAAGCAATGTTAAGCAAATACCACAAAATTCTCATGAATTCCAGTTCTGTGGGAGAAAATGTATTTATGAAAGCACTGGTCATAAAAGCTGCTGCACTCCACTTGATATCCTTTATCATTAGCCACAACTCAGATTTTCAGATGTTATCAGGAATTATCACCTCTGAGACGAAGTTCACTAACAGTGGAATTGGAGAATAGACGCAATGCTCACAGCCACTGTGCTATTCTGATTCTCCTACCTCAAATATAAACACACACACATACACACATTGCTAGACAGACCTGAGAGAGCCTAGAGATGCTTTTCCTAACTCAGCAGCACTGCTCTGTGCTATGAGAAAGACCCTTTGCCATTCTAAATGGTGCAGCCGGAGTTTTTCATGTGAATAAAGACCTGTAAAGATCTGACAACATTAGGGCCAAATCACTTTGATTATTCTACTTAGAGATTACCACATCCAGACACCAAAGTAGAAGTGCTAAGAACAACCCAATCTGGGAGAGGGGCTAGTCCCAGAAGCAAATATCCTAGGAGCTAGTTAGATTGCAAGACCCTCCAGCCTCACCCAGACCTGTAGAGTCAGAAATGTACTATAACAGATTCCCAGAGGATTTATGTACCTGAAACTGGGAGCACTGGACTGGAAGCCTGAATGTAAACTAAGGTTGCACATTTTCAAGGAGACAGCATGCAGCTGCTTTGGAGAGAGGCTGTGGAAAAGGAACTAGCTCCCATCCTTCATCTGGGCCTCATGCTGCTGCTGACAAGAGGCCCACCGCCTGTGACAGCCCTCCATCTTCCCCCACTTTAGTGGGTCATTCTAGTTAGCTCACTCCACCAGACTTCCTGCTGGCCCCTCCTGGCCTCCTGGGGAGTTCCTGGTATCCAAGTCAACAGACAGAGGAGGACAAAACAAACCCTTCCATTCCTTATGTCATTCTCCCTACCCTTTTCTTGCTTCCTTTCCCACTGCCCCTTCTCTCAGCTAAGCTCCTCGGAACAGTAACCCCAGTAAAAAAAACTCCCCTTCTCTACTACCTTCCCCTCTGCCTTACCCCAGGCCTCTTCTCCTAGGGGGCCATGAGGTCCCTGGTTCCTCAAAGGTCCCGAATGCAGGGCTTTCACTCTACCCTCCCCTTCTGCCCCCTACCTGAAATAAGGGCTTC
>JAQQSJ010003450.1:0-11506 GCA_028644305.1 Xerus rutilus
ACCAAATTCCCAGACTTTCTGCTTAAAAATGAAGCCATCATTTGGAGTCTGCAGAGGGCATCCAGGGTTGGTGGCCCCTGGCTGCTGACGGACGTGACCAACCAGGACAGTTGTGCAGGCTGTTCAGAGGTGAAGGGAGCCCTGTTCCGATTCCCGCCTCCACCTGCGAGAGATAAACGGTGTGTCCCGTCTGGCAAGGCGGAGGAAGCTCAGAAAAGCGATTCGGATGGCTGGGTTGTGCGTGTGCAAAGCACACAGACCGAGAAGAGGGTGGCAGATGTGGCCACGTTCTCTTTGCTTAGAGTTGACATCGTCTGTGTTCATGACCGGTCAGGAGTGGAGCATCCCCAGCTATCCGAAGTCGCTCAGCAGAGCTGTCTTCTGAAGACGGAGGCTGAGGCAGGAGGATGGCAAGTCAGAGGCCAGCCTCAGCCACCTAGTGAGGCCCTAAGCAACTTACTGAGACCCTGTCTCTAAATAAAATATAGAAACGGCTCGGGATGTGGCTCAGTGGTTAAGCACCCCTGGGTTCAATCCCTGGTTAAAATAAGAAAGAAAAGAAAACACAGGTCTCATCTTAAAGCCACAGAGGCTCAGCTGCCCGGGGACACCATGAGCAGATGTGTATTCGTTCATGTTGCCAAGTTCCCAGTGACTTGCTGCAGAGCAATAGGAAACGTATTCGCCGTCTCCCAAAAAGGTGTCATCTTTCTCCCCATAAATAAACCCTGCACACCTTTCGGCGGATTTTTTCCTAAGTCCTTAACTTTTTTAAAAACTTTCATTTTAAAGTGTAATATTTGTAAAGTGTAAATATTTTTATTTTAAAGTGTCTTTCTTTCTTAAATGCAACTTATAATGTTGACGTGCATATGGAAATAGCCTTGGCTTTTTAAATACAGATTGCATTTCTAGAAACTCTGGTAGATGGAAGAATTCACACAATATTGGAATTACTTTTTTCTGACACGTTTGAAATCGTCATTTTATTTTTAATTCACAACACTTTTTTTTTTTTGGTACCGGGGATTGAACTCAGGGCCCCTCGACCACTGAGCCACATCCCCAGCCCTATTTTGTGTTTTATGTAGAGACAGGGTCTCACTGAGTTGCTTAGGGCCTCGCCGTTGCTGAGGCTGGCTTTGATTTCGCGATCCTCCTGCCTCGGCCTCCTGAGCGTCTACGATGACAGGTGTGGTCACCGCGCTGGGCTTAAATCACATCATCTTTTAAATCTCGGTATTTCACAGAATCTCCTCATTGAGTCCTTCAAACAGGACCCCCCCAAGGTGGATGATGGCCAGCAGGGAGTGGACGAAGTCCATGGCCACCCGATCTTCAGGAGGCCAACTCCGAGGCACAGCTGGATGGGTCCGGGGGGCTGTCCACATGCCCCCAGAGACTGACGTAAGGAGCCTCCACCTCGCGGCTGCAGGTCTGGTCAGGGGAGCTCCCCGCTGCCCACGTTGGAGGCTGCAGCTGGACACCTCCGCGCCGAGCCCAGCACCCGCCTTCTCACGGCCCTGCCTGTGGGTCAGACCCAGCCTCGCCGGGACCCCGCAACCCCAAATCTAAGCCTCTCAGCACCCGGGCACCGCTTTCTGCAGGGACCCAGGCCTGAGCCAGCCCCGCGGGGTCCCGCGGGTGGTGTGGCACTGACCCAGGGCCGGCGGGCATCGCGGCAGCTTGCACACCTCGTCCCCAAGGTGGGCACCGCAGCGCCTGCCTCCCGAAGCCCAGCGCCGGGTGAGGTTGGCGCACGCGCAGGACTCAGGGGACCCCTCGGGGCGGAGCCGGCCATCCGGATGTCAATCATCCCTATTACCAATACCCACCTGGGACTCCGCGTGTCCCCGGCGAGATGTGACCTTCCCTGACCAGGATGTGGCCTGGCTGGAGGAGACGCAGGGAGCCGGGCAGCCCGCTCAGCAGCAGCACAGACCCAGGGCCAGACGCCAGCAGCCCCGGGAGGCACCGGCTGCCCAGCAGGAAACCTGCCTTCTGTCCCTCTGGCCACCAGGCCAGACGCACTGCATCCAGGGAAGTAGCCGGAGGACTGGCAGACGCAACGCGGGCGGCTGGGGACCCGCAGCTGCCGCAGCTCCCACGCCACGCACCCCAGGATCACCCCGCATGTGCGAGCGCCACGTGTCCCTCCGTAACATCCCCTGGCGTCCGTCTCTCCAGAACAGACCAGCGGACGGCACCGAGCTCAGACCCCGCGCCCTGAGACCCCTGGCACGTCCGTCCGCCTTGCCTTGCTGTGACCAACACACCCGACGAGGGCAACTTGGAAATGGAAAAGGAACGGGGTGCATTGTTCCCAGAGGTTCGTGGGAGCAGAGAGAGACATAGTCCAGCTGCGTGTCCAGTGACCCGCGTGCTGCGGCCGCACCCCACCTGCCTGCCGTTCCCTGCAGTGTCTTCCAATGATCACGCTGGGAGGTGGATTGATCCCTGGTAGCCGGTTGGACCACGGGAGGAAAAGCTGCGGGAGTCGCTGTGGCTGCAGGCAGCTCGTGGGGCTTCCCGGGGACTACATCCTGTCCCCGGCCGGCCCTGCCGCCTCTCTCTCTCTGTCTCCGCTCCCTCTCTGCCATGACCTGAGCAGCTTTCCTCCTCCGAGCCGGGCGCGGTGGCTCAAGCCTGTAATCCCAGCACTTAGGGAGGCTGAGACAGGAGAACCGCGAGTTCAAAGCCAGCCTCAGCAATGGCGAGGCCGTGATGTCCTACTTTGGATCCACCAGGGACTAAATCTTCAGAACTGTGCAGCCAAAATAAACCTTCCCTCCTTTAATTCGTCCTCGTCGGACGTTTTGGTCACAGCAGGGAAAGCTCACCCAAGCTCAGTGTCCAATGCCCTCCCAGCAGAAGGGCAGGCCACCCAGCGAGGGAGAGGGCTCCTCCGGGAGGGCCAAGACGGGGTCGGGGGCTCCTGGTGCAGCCCCCCGGATGGCGTCACCTGGCCCCGAGGTCCCTGTCCTGAGAGGAGCATGAGACTCCGCCCTGCCGTGCACAGAAGGGAGGCTGGCTCTGTGCTGCGTGTGTGAGTGTGAGCACACGTGCCCGTCCATGCTCCCGGGACAGAGGCTTCTCCGCCGTGGGTGCTGGCAGCTCCTTCCCAGGGGACGGCTGGGGGAGAAGCCATGCCTACCTGAAGCCGAGCCTCAGGCCCCAGGATGCACAAGTGAGCTCACCTGGGCAGGAGGCACCAGTCAGCAGGCAGATGACCAGGGCTGGGACCCCCGGGGGAGCGATGGTTTCCAAAGATAGACAGACAGACAGACACATCAATCAAACGCATGGATGGGTAATAGGACGGACAGACACACGCAGCTCTGAACGGCACGCAAAGCCACCTCACTTACAGATGAAGGGCAGGAGAGGCCATCCTTCCTCTGTGTCCAGCTCTTCCTGAATGCGTGCAAACAGAGCCACCGTTGGAATGCCCTGGGGGAACCTGCTGGGGAGGCACCTCTTGCAAAGCTGGTAAGCTGTGCAGAGGCTGCGGTGGGCTGCAGAGGCTGTGGTCTCCTGCAGAGGCTGTGGTGGGCTGCAGAGGCTGTGGTCTCCTGCAGTGGCTTTAATCCAAAACTATCTTTTGAAGGACACAGATTTTTTGTAAAAAGTAAACAGTAGGCATCTATCTAGTGGCTCTTATAGGAGCAGGAACTGGTGTCCCCACACAGAGGTACATAGCAAGGCCAGCTGGACGTGATAAAACCCCATGACTTTCTTTCACTGTCTTGTTGCTTCAAGGTTTCAAAGTGGCTGCTGCTGATCCAACCACCACATCACACTCACATCCCAGAGCAGATGCCCAGGGGCAGTCCTCGGGACTCCTCCCCTTGCAGAATGTTATCATTTGCTGAAATGGCTTCCCGTAGCCACTCCAGCTGCAGGGGAGGCTGAGAGGACAGTGCAGGTACTTCGGGTCAGCTCTGCAAGTATGAAAAATCACCCGTCTTCCCCACCAAGGAGTTGATGCCTTATTTCCTACCGGAGGCAGAGGTGGAGGAACTGGGGTCCTGGTGACGAGCACCGCACATGACAGGTGGCCAGGAACAGCCCCAGCCCTGTTTTCTCCCGCACGAGGAACCACAGCCCACAGCCTGATGTGCCCAGGGCCACCTTCTCTCTCCCCAGCCTGGTGCAGGCACAAGGGCTGACGGCCACCCTGGGTGATCTGCTTCCTGCCCTGACCCTCTCTCTTCCCCAGGATGGACGCGCAACGTGGAGAGGACAGAGACCAAAGGATGGACAGAAGGGAAAAAATGGCCATTTTCAGGAGTTAAACCTTAAACTGCAAAGAGCTGACGTGTGTGTTCTTTGAATACTTGGGGCAACTTAATTAATTAACCGCAAAACCCGGAACGGAGAGCAGATTGGCGGCCGTGGGAAGCGCACCGATTGATTTTTTTTTCACACGATGCAGTCGCATAATTTCCTCTTATTACCGACCGAGCAGCCGCTCTCTTCGGAGAGGCTCATGTCCTCCCGAATTTGGTGTCTTATTAAACATTCATAATCGCCCTCCGAGGGCGTCAGGAGGCAAACGTTATTATGTTATCAAACAATTTCTCCATAAAAAATCTATCACTGGAATAAAAAGCAATTTCAAGGAGACAAAAAAAAAGGCCAGCGGAAGGTAATTGAATGCTGGGCTCGCGGACCCGCAGCGCCCGCGCCCGCGCCCACTTCCAGGTGCTAACGGTTCAGTGGCCTCAGAGGACAGGGTGCAGCTGCCCCTGGGTCAGCACCAGGCACCCGGGACTGGGAATGAGAGGCTCTCCTGACCTGCAGCAGCTGCCCTGGGGTCACCTGTGACCCCAGTGGACAGCGGAGTCCTGCCCTCCTGCACCTCTCTGATGGGGCAGCCCCGGCCGGGTGGCTCCCAGACCCTCACCCAGGACAGAGTGGTCTGGTGCTGAGACCCCCAACGTTGGGCCCCTGCTCCAAGCCCCAGGCAGCCCTGATGCTGGACCCCTGCTCCAAGCCCCAGGCAACCCTGATGCTGGGCCCCTGCTCCAAGCCCCAGGCAGCCCCAATGTGGGGCCCCTGTTCCAAGCCCCAGGAAGCCCCGCTGCTGGGCCCCTGTTTTAAGCCCCAGGAAGCCCAAAGCCCAGGTAGCCCTGATGCTGGGTCCCTGCTTTAAGCCCCAGGAAGCCCTGATGCTGGGCCCCTGCTCCAAGCCCCAGGCAGCCCCAATGCTGGGCCCCTGCTCCAAGCTCCAGGCAGCCCTGACGCTGGGCCCCTGCTCCAAGGCCCGGGAAGACCCAGGCCCCTGCTTTAAGCACCAGAGGTCCTCACCGGGCCAGCGAAGGTCAGGCGAGTCACAGGAGGGGCTCTGTACAAGCAGGGTAATCTCTGCCCAGCCTCCCATTAGCAAGCCCTTGGAGCAGGAAAAGGGACAGGAAGGGACAGATAAGCCACCCCTGCAGCCTCCAGTGATGGAACCTGAAGTCTTAGGTTCATGGGTTTCAAGAATCAGGACACAAACGTCTCTGGGCCATTATCCTGTCCCCCTGTGGGATCCAAACATGGTCATCCTTTGGGCCTCTTCCTGCCCCCACATGGTGCACGGCAGCCGTCATGCTGGGTGGCAGCGGAGGGGACCCCGTAACTGGGGACTCACCTGGTAGCACTGGCAGTCTGTGGACATCCTGTTGAGCAGGGCTGGGTCTCTGGGGTGGTCACTGTCCTGCTCACCTGACTGCCAGAGGCCTGAGGTGGACAAACCCCACACTCAGCCCCACCTGAGCCTCAGGGTGCCTTTGCCGGCAGTGTCCACGGGAATAAAAGTCGAGTGACATCAAAAGGGTGAGTGGGCATGGCCATGGGGAGCCATGGAGACTCCTGGGATGGGGTCCCCGTGCCCTGGCCTGCAGGGTGCAGGTGCCCTCGGAGTGCTGGCCAGGACCAGCAGGCTCACTGAGCTTGGGAGGACCATGAGCCACCTGGACGGAGATGTTCCTGTGGAGACCAAGCCTCCCTGATGGCCATCCAGAAGGACCCACCTGTAGGACTGACTAGGAAGACACCAGCGTGTCGCGTGCGGCACGCGCTCAGATTCCCTAGGTGAATTTCTGAGCCTCCAGCCTGGCCAGCGACGGTCTGTGGACCTCGGGCCTCCAGCTGGTGAACGCGGACGTCCTGAGGTCCATGTCCAGAAGCATCTGGGCATGCAGGAACACAGAGGACCACTGGGTCCAGAGGGACCCCAGGACCTCCTGCAGGGCACTGGTGGGAAGCGGCCACCCACCCACCCTGGGCTGTGCCCACTCCTCTCCGCTCCTTCCCCGAAGCCCCATCTCCAGCATTCCCGGGCAGGCTTCCTGGGCAGCCATGCGGAGAGCTGCCGGCACATCCCCCGACAGCTGCTAACAGCCTGCCACCGCGCCTGTCGCCGTGACAGTGTCCTGGGGGACGCGGGGCGGCAGCTTCCACCTGCAACCCGCAGTTCTGCTGCAGCAGCCCGCAGGCACCCGGGGCGGCGACCCGTGAAACAGCCATTAGGCGCTCGATGGAGCGTCCCTGCTCGGGGCCTGCCCTCCTGTTAGGGACCGACAGGGCGGGCGCCTCCCTGGGGCCACCAGGCAGGGGCGAGGGCGGGAACCAAGGATGTCGGGGAGCCCAGAGCTTGTGTGCGCTCGGGAGGCGCGTGGAGCGCAGCGTGCCGTTCCTGCCTCCAGTGCGCGCACAGCATGCGTGCCGGTGCGGCTGTGCGTGGCCCGTGCTGTGCCTGGTGTATGTCTGGGTGGCTGTGTCTGGGGGTCCGCCCTGTGGTGCGTCCAGGTGGCGTGTCTGTGTGGAGCGTGGCGTGTATTGTGCGCTGTGCGCCCGTGTGGGCCTGGTGCCGTGCGCACGTCTCCACATCCACCGCGTAGGAGACCCCACAGCGCAGCCAGGCCGTGGCCTCCGTCCACCTACGCAGGGCGCAGGAGGTGTGCACGGCGTGGGCTCAGAGACACAGATAAGTCATGTGTCCAGGCCTGGAGCAGGAGGAACTAGAGGCGAGGCCCAAGCACGGGGCAAGCTGGCCACCCCACTGCCTGGCGCAGGAGGGCCCAGTGGCGAGACCCAAGCACGGGGCAAGCTGGCCACCCCACTGCCTGGCGCAGGAGGGACTAGAGGCGAGGCCCAAGCACGGGGCAAGCTGGCCACCCCACTGCCTGGCGCAGGAGGGACCCGGAGTGAGGCGTTCCCGGCCTTGGGAGCCCCTGCGCCTGAGCCGCCCCGCGCTGCACCCCAGACGCCAGCCGTTCCTGGGAGTCTGCCGCCCACACTAACCTCCTGGCGTTGGTGCCCAGCACCCATTTCCCCGCCCCAGAGCCACTGGCCCACGGTGGTCCCGGGATCCTCGGCCTGGACACAGAGGTGGCTGGTCCTCACAGACCCCGCCCCAGGCCTGATGGAGCCCACCGCAGCTCCACGCCGCTCACTGGGCTTTTCCGCGTGGCTCTGGAAAATGGGCTCCTAAGGGTTTACGGTCCAGTTATGAAATTAGGGCCATGGACCTCCTCCAGCCTGCGCGGGTGGAGAGGGAAGACGGACGTCGTGGAGCCCAGAGCCTGGGCGGTGACCTGTCTGCCGTTTAGCACCAACGGCATCGGCCCTCCCGGGGTCTGGCCGGCCTTGCAGACACACGTGCACCCCAGACAGCCTGGCCCGGCTCCACCAGGCGGCCAGCTCGGCCTGCTGGCAGAGTCCTGCAGGCCCACCCCGGCCCGGCCTGGCTCCAGGCTGTGGGATTTGCAGCTGATGTTCGTGTCATTTCGGTCAGACGGCTGGGACAACACCTCACAATGCCAGGCGCGCAGACGGGATGGTCCCTCCGAGTTGCTCAGAGGCGCAGCTCTGGCGAGCTGGGCGCTGGCCGGCTCCAGCGGGCTTCTGGGATCGGATTTGCACCGGGATGGCCATTCTTGCCGGGGATTAAGAGGATTAGAGACCATTAAACGACGGTCTTCCACCTCCAGAAGCTGCTTGCTGTCCCGCAAGCCTCGTCCACGGGGGTGTGGGGCTCGAGGAGAGACCCCCGTGCCAACAAAGAAGCTCCTTAGCATGACAAAGAGCCCCTGCCCATGTCCCCCGGAGCAAATGCTGTCCACGGGCTAGGGCATTGTTGCAGACTCCAATGCGGGCCTCCCTCCGTATTTTTTTTTTTAAACTTTCCAAACGGAGTTCAAAGTGTCATATTAATTATTTAAATCTTTGGAAGATTTCAGCAGAATTCTCCAAGGTCCCCGCTCGGGTGCCAGAAGGCCCCCTCGTCTAAGTTAGCTTTTCTTAATTACAGCTGAGACAAGAACTTTGATCTCCAGGAATAGATCAAGCCAGAGAAAGCGGAGGGAACCTCCCCAGCGATGGGTGCCTTACCTGTCCTCAGCCAGCTCTGCATTCGACTTTGATTTACCCAGATCCGGGGCACCGGGGAGAAATTCAAGTACAAAAGAAAGTTAACTTCAGAATCCCAGCCCGGCCCCAGGTGGCAGGCATGGGGGTCTCCTGCAGCTGTTGGGTAGGTGCTAGCCTGCTTTTTAAATTGATTTTGGGGGGACCAGATGTGGATCTCAGACCTCCACCAGGGGAACACATCAAGTTGCATCATTAAGAACCCCATTTCCTGTTGGGCGCGGTGGCACACGCCTGTCATCCCAGCACTGTGGGAGGCTGAGGCAGGAGGATGGCGAGTTCAAAGCCAGCCTCAGCAAGGGCGAGGTGCTAAGCAATTCAGTGAGACCCTGTCTCTACATAAAACACAAAATAGGGCTGGGGAGGTGGCTCAGTGGTCGAGTGCCCCTGAGTTCAATTCCCAGTACCCATAAAAACAAAAAGAACCCCATTTCCTGAGCCACAGCTATGAGGCTGAATTCAGAGTCCTGCCTCGCTTGACCACAGAGACACAGCCTAGAGCCTGAGACAGAAGGTGGTCACCTCCCAGGCCTGGGCTTATTAAAATTTCGGCTCATTTACATTCTTCTTCACAGCCAAGGTACCGGGTGCATCAAGAAAAGGAGCAAAGTTTAACCACGCCTCGCCAAGATGAAACCCATCCAACTTTTCCTTGACACCGGAGACCCTTTTCTCAACAGTGGCTCCGCCTGGATCTGTGAGAACGTGGAAATCAAAGGGACCTTCGAATCCAAACTTGTGTGCCTGGCCCCGGAGCCGAGACGTCCCCCAGCCCGTGTCCCCAGCCGTCCCCACCGTGCAAAACACACGGCTTTCATTAGTGGCCACGGGAGATCAATCCCACGGCTCCTTTGTGAAGCACAGTCCGTGTGCCAAGCAGCAGAAAAAGGACAGAAGAAATGTCCTAAAATTACCTCCCAGCCCAAGACGGCTGCCCTCCAGGTGCTAACGAGCTCGGCAGCCCAGAGGTTTACGGGTTTGGGGTGGGAGCGATACCAGAACTCTTGCAGGCTTCCAGTCTTTCCTTTCTTTTAAAGCGTGCATAGCTTAAGGTGGCTTTTCTGCCGGAGAAATAATTGGGATTTACAGCTGTTAGGATAATGAGACTCTCTCTGTCAGGCACCGGGGGGACGGACCGATTCTCCCTGCTCTGCGGATCCCAGGAGGCTCGGCGGCCAGCCGTGGTGTCTGCAGAAGGGCGTTGTGGTGGCTGAGATTCTGGAAGACATGGACTCGCCCAGCTGCCCGGGTTCTGTTCTAATCCCTCTAACACGGTGGCGCCTCTGAGATGGGCAGACGGGTGGTCACTGCCCGACCCTGTCTGTAGCAGACTGAGGTGACTAAATCACACACCCAGCAGAGGTGCATGCCAGAGCCGTCCAGCCCGGCTCCCGAGACCCAAGCGTGCAGGTCCCTTCCCGGCTCCACCTTTGCAGAAGTTCAAGGTTCCCAATCCAACATGGCGGCAGGATTCCATGTGGACACCATCTGAACTGCCCCAGCAGAGACCAGGGAATCTCCCTCAGCCCCATACCCAGTTGTTGGACATTTCCAGGCCCCCGGGGCCCTTGTGTATCCCAAAGGGCAGGTGCTCATGAGCTGGAATAGTGGCAGCTTTGGGTGGATCGCCCAGAGTTTACTACCCAGGCCCGAACATGGTCCGGCTCCTCTGCAGAACTGGGCTCAGCATGTCTGGTGTGGGGTGGATGGGATGCATTCCCAATTGGTGGATCCCCAAAGTAGGGGCCATGGGTCCAATCTGGCCCTTTGCCTGGTTGTGTCAATAAAGTTTTATTGGCACCCAGCCACTAAACGTCTGCCAATTATAGAGCATCCCCAGGTGCCTCTGTGACGCTCTGGTGCAGCCGGCAACCCGAACACATTTGCAGTGTGATTGTACAGCTCTGGGCCTGGATGTGGGCCCTGGGCAGGAGAAGGACCCCATGCACTCCGACCTGCTCCTCAGGCCAACAGGGACCAAGGCAGGAAGTTGTCACTCTTGTTGGAAGAAAGAATCAAGTCCAGAGTGTGCCGGCCATCGCACCCGGGACCCTGGTGGCCAAGACGGTCAGACACGGTCAGCGGATGCCCAAGCCTCCCATCCAGGGTGACCATGCGGCTGCTTGTAAGTGGGGAGAAAGCTCCTCCTCGTCCTTCCAGGTCTTTCTCTCCCTGTCTGTCTTCCTGCTGTGGCATTTGGTCCCGAACGACATGTGTCAGTCAAGCAGCTGAGGCCCATCCCCAGCAGGCAGAGGGACAGGATGGGAGGTGGGGACCACGAGCAATGTTAGATCACAGGTGACCTACCAGCTGGTAGTTGAAGGGCGAGCCTCTGGGAGGTGACTAGGGACAGACAAGCTCACAAAGACAGAGTCCCGGGATAGGTCACCTGGAGCTCGGCTGTGTGGCCTTGGGTCACTGACTTAACCTCTCTGTGGCTCAGCTGTTGACTTGCAGCCTGGGGACACGCCCTGCCTGGTGGTGGAAGGCGACCAGAAGGAAAGCCATTCACCATGGAAGTTCAGGAACATTCACGCCCACAAAGTCCAGTGTGGGCTCTTTCTGGACAGCACCAGAATGAATTCTGTGAGCTCAGCAGATCCAAACTGCCCGCTCCAAGGGACCCTCAAGTTTTGTCCACCTGCTGGGACACCGTCTCTTCTGCGTTCTGGTTCACAGATGGGGGACACACCGCACTTTTGGGGATCAGATTGGTCTGTGAGCGTCTTTGGCCTCCGTCCTCCACCACCAGCCTCCACACACATCCCTGTAGCGAGCATGCGGGAGTGGGTGAGAGACTCCATCAGAGGGTTCCCTGCCTCCTGGAGAGGGGACGGCCTCTGTGCATCCTACAGCCACAAACACCTGGGGACACCAGCAACGGGGGTTATCACCCGGGAGACGGCAGATAGGAGCCTCCGTCGAGGTTCTTGCTCTCGTGGTTGAAGGGCCGGAGGAGGCTCACGATAACAGCACATGCACCAGCAATGTGACCTCCCACGGTCCTGGAGACCCGAAGCCCAACACCAGAGTGTGGTGGGTGAGCTTCCTCTGCAGGCTGCTCTCCAGCTGCTGTGGCTGCGGCCCTTCC
>JAQQSJ010003451.1:0-11503 GCA_028644305.1 Xerus rutilus
AAAGCAAAACGACTTTATTCCCAATCTTTTCTGGGACAAGGAGTGTTCAGCCTGCACCATCTACCTGTTGAGGTTCAAGGCTGTACCTGTGGTGGGCTGAGGCCCTGCTGAGGCCTCTCCTGCTGTAGCTGCTGGGCTCTCCCTTCTGCCCACAGTCTTTTTCCTCTGCTTGCTGGTGCTCAGGTTCAGAGCATGTCCTGAGGCTGAAGCCTTGTGGATGTAGTGAAGTGCAATCAGGCATGGCCCATGGCATAGGTGACCAATTGTCCCCTGCTGAGGCCATGTGGGGAGGCTCCCTGTCTCCAGTGTGTTATATACCCAAGCTTCCTCTGCCACTGTACAAATAAACCAAACCCACACTGCACTGGGATTCACAATTAAGAGCTGATATTCATAAGGATTCCATGGCTTGAATGCACTGAAATGCTGGAGTGCATTCCTTTATCTCAAAGACATGTTCTCCAAGTCCACCCCACAAAAAACCAGAAACTAGGTCCTTTTTTAAAAATTTTGTAGTTCTGGGATTGAATCCAGGGCTTTGTGCATACAAGGCAAACACTCTACCAACTGAGCTCTATCCCCAGTCCACACACTCAGTTCTTAAAGAAAAGAAATTTGCTTTCCCCTTTGCTGGCTGGGGTCCTCTCAGGAGCCAGTGCTCCAGGGAGCACTATCTCTGGATGGTGTAAGGCCACCTTCTCACTGTTCTCACATGTCTGCCTGGAGAGTGATGTGGCAGTCTCCAGCTCCTTTTATAAGGACAATAATCCCCCCGTTTCAGGACCTTACCTTATGACCTCATCTAAACATCGGTATTGCCATGAAGGCCCTCTTTCCAAATCCTGTTGCATTTGGGGTTGAGCATCTACATTTGATTTTCCTGATGAAAATATTTAGTTTGTTTTACCTATAAATGTGTTTGTGTGGCTGGATGGGATGGCACATGCCTGTCATCTCAGCTGCTTTGGAGGCTGAAGCAGGAGAATTGCAAGTTCAAAGCCAGCTTCAGCAAAAACAAGGTACTAAGCACCTCAATGTGACCCTGTCTGTCAATAAAATCAAATAGGTCTAGGGATGTAGCTCAGTGTTTGAGTGTCCCTGAGTTCAATCCCCAGTACCAAAAAGAAAAAAATGTGTGTGTGTGTCTGTGTGTGTTCATATACCCGACCTGTAGCCAGATTTCACAATATGTTATGCTTTCCAAGCATATGCAAATGCAGTTTTTCTTTATTAACATATACACAATTTCACATGGGACAATGCAGAAAATGGATTAAGGTTACTTCATAATTTCAAGGTAGTGTAGACCCAGAATAAGGATTCAGAATTTTGTTAATTTTTTTTGGAAACTTTATTTCCTGTAGTAGTTTTATGTTCACAGCAGGACTGAGTGGAATGTCACCTTCCCTTTTCCTTCTGTTCATGCAGGAGCACAGCCTACTCTCCTTCATTATTTGCACCAGAGTGGAACACATCTTACAATTGGAGAATGTAGACTGACACATTATTATTATCGAATCCCATAGTTCATGTCAGGGTTCACTCTTGGTGTTCATTATGTGGTATTTTTTTTAGAGGAGAAAAGGAAAAGTTTATTTTGGGGCACAGGTTTTCATAGGTGTCCATCTATAAATGGCCGGCTCTATTCCTAAAGGCTCTAGGGGAGACAGAGCGTCATGACAGAAGTGGGATGGAGGAAAGCAGGTAAGTACATGGTCACCAAAAAGCAGAGAGATCAAGCTCCCCTTCCATGAACAAACTGTACTGCACAAGCATGCCCCCAGTGACCTACCTCCTGCAGTTACTCTAGCTGCCCACAGTCACCACCCAGTTAATCCCCGTCAGGGTATAAATGCCCTGATTAGGTTAAAGCACTCACAACCTGATCATTTCATCTCTGAGCTTTCTTGCATTGTCCCACACATGAGGTTTTGGGGACACCTCACATCTAAACCATAATGCTCCATCATTTGTGACAGTGTCCCCCTGTCCTGAAGTCCCAGGTTCTGTTATACTGAGCAGGAGAAGGAGTGGAGAGGGGGTTGTGACTTAGACCACAGGCTTGCACTCAACTTACTGGGAATTTGTGAATTTTCTTTTTTTTAAATTATTTCTTCTGATTAGTTAGACATGACAGCAGAGTGTATTTTGACTCATGGTACACAAATGGAGCACAACTTTTCATTTCTCTGTACACGATGCAGAGTCACATCATTCGTGCAATCATACATGTACATAGGGTAATAATGTCCATCGCATTCCACCATCTTTCCCACCCTTGTGCCCCTCCCCTCCCCTCACTTCCCTCTGCCCAATCCAAAGTTCCTCCATTCTTCACTTGCCCCACCCCCATTGTGGATCAGCATCCACATATCAGAGAAAATATTTGGCCTTTGTCTTTTGGAGTTGGCTTATTTCACTTAGCATGATATTCTCTAACTCCATCCATTTACCTGCAAATGCCATAATTTCATTCTTCTTTAATGCTGAGTAATATTCCATTGTGTATATATACCGCATTCTATTTCTCCATTCATCTATTGAAGGGCATCTAGTTTGGTCCCACACTTTAGCTATTGTGAATTGTGCTTCTATCAACATTGATGAGGCTATAACACTGTCATATGCTGATTTTAAGTCCTTTGGGTATAGACACAGCAAGTTTTCTAAGGAATCTCCATTCTGCTTTCCAGATTGGTTGCACCAATGTGCAGTCCCACCAGCAATGTATGAGTGTACCTTTTCCCCTACATCTTTGACAACAGTTATTGTTGCTTGCATTTTTGGTAATTGCCATTCTGACTGGTGTGAGATGAAATCTTAGAGGAGTTTTGGTTTGCCTTTTTCTAATTGTTAGAGATGTTGAACAGTTTTTTATATTTTTTGTATCAATTCTATGTCTTCTTTTGTGAAGTGTTTGTTAAGCTCCTTACCCCATTTCTTGATTGGGTTATTTGTTTTTTTCTTTTTGTTGGTTTATTTTTGGTGTTAATTTTTTTGAGTTCTTTTTATATCCTGGAGATTAGTGCCGCATCTGATGTGCATGTGGTAAAGATTTTCTCCCATTCTGTAGGCTCTCTCTTCACATTATTGATTGTTTTCTTTGCTGAGAAGAAGTTATTTTAGTCTAAAACCATCCCACTTATTCATTCTTGATTTTATTTCTTGTGCTTTAGGAATTTTGTTAAGGAAGTCAGGCCCTTAACTGACACGATGAAGATTTGGGCCTACTTCTTCTTTTGTTAGCCATAGGGTCTCTGGTCTAATTCTTAGGTCCTTGATCCATATTGAGTTGAGTTTTGTGTAGCATGAGAGAAAGAGGTATAGTTTCATTTTGCTGCATATGGATTTTCAGTTTTCCTGGTACCATTTGTTGAAGAGGCTATGTTTTCTCCAAAGTATGTTTTTGGTATCTTTGTGTAGTATGAGATAACTGTAAATAAGTGGGGTTGTCTCTGTGTCTTCTATTCTGTACCATTGGTCTACAAGTCTATTTTGGGGCCAATACAAAGCCATTTTTGTTACTATAGCTCTGTTGTATAGTT
Source organism: Xerus rutilus (assembly GCA_028644305.1). Taxonomy (NCBI): domain Eukaryota; kingdom Metazoa; phylum Chordata; class Mammalia; order Rodentia; family Sciuridae; genus Xerus; species Xerus rutilus. Next base: position 3,546 of record JAQQSJ010003451.1, read on the forward strand.
TAAGATCTGGTATTGTGATGCCTCCTGCTTTACTCTTTTTGCTAAGGATTGTTTTGGCTATTCTAGGTCTCTTATTTTTCCAAATGAATTTCATGATTGCTTTTTTTCTTTCTAGGAGGAATGTTGTTGGGATTTTAATTTAAATTGCATTAAATCTGTGTAGTGCTTTTGGTAGTTTGGCCGTTTTGACAACGTTCATTCTGCCTTTCTAAGAATAAGGGAGATCTTTCCATCTTCTAAGGTCTTCTTCAATTTATTTCTTTAGTGTTCTGTAGTTTTCCTTGTAGAAGTCTTTCACCTCTTTTGTTAGACTGATTCCCAAGTTTTTTTTTGGAGGCTATTGTGAATGTGCTGGTTTTCCTAATTTTTCTGTCAGAGGATTCATTACTGATGTATAGAAATACATTAGATTTATGGGTATTGATTTTGTATCCTGCTACTTTGCTGGATTCATTTATTAGTTCTAGAAGTTCTTTGGTGGAATATTTTGGATCTTCTAAGTAAATAATCATGACATCAGCAAATAGTGATAGGTTGTGTTCTTCTTTTGCTATTTGTATCCCTTTAATTTCTTTCATCTGTCTGATTGCTCTGGCTAGAGTTTCCAGGCCTATGTTGAATAGAAGTGGTGAAAGAGGGCATCCCTGTCTTGTTCTAGTTTTCAGAGGGAATGCTCTTAATTTTTCTCCATTTAGAATGATGTTGGCCTTGGGCTTAGCATAGATATCTTTTATAATGTTGAGGTATGTTCCTACTATCCCTAGATTTTCTAGTATTTTGAACATGAGGGAGTGCTGTATGTTGTCAAATGCTTTTTCTGCATCTATTGAGATGATCATATGATTCTTATCTTTAAGTCTATTGATGTGGTGATTTATGTTTATTGAATTCCGTATGTTGACCCAACCTTGCATACCTGGGATGAGCTGCACTTGATCATGGTGCACTATATGTTTTTTATGTGATTTTCTAGAATTTTATTAAGGATTTTTGCATCTATGTTCATCAGGGATATTGGTCTGGTTTTCTTTCCTTGACATGTCTTTGTCTGGTTTTAGTATTAGTGTGATACTAGCCTCAGAGAATGAGCTTGGAAGGATTCACTTTTTTTCCTATTTCATGGAATAATTTCAGGAGTTTTGTTATTAGTTCTTCTTTGAAGGTCTTGTAGAACTTGGCTGAGAATCTGTTTGGTCCTGGGCTTTTCTGGGTTGGTAGGCTTTTGATGGTGTCTTCTATTTCATTGCTTGAAATTGATCAGTTTAAATTGCATATGTCCTCTTGGTTTAGTTTGGTTGTAGTTATCTCTACAAATTTGTTGATGTCTTTGAGATTTTCTATTTTATTGGAGTATACACTTTCAAAATAGTTTATAAATATCTTATGTATTTCAATACTGTCCATTATGCTATTTCCTTTTTTATCAGAGATTTTAGTAATTTGAGTTTTCTCTCTCCTTCTCTTCATTAGTGTGGCTAAGAGTTTATCAATTTTATGTATTTTTCCAAAGAACCAACTTTTCCTTTTGTTGATTTCTGAGTTGTTTCTTTTGTTTCAATTTTATTTGTTTTAGATGTGATATTAATTATTTTCTGTCTTCTACCAGTTTTGGTGTTGATTTGTTCTTCTTTCTCTAGGGCCTTGAGATGTAATGTTATTCAACAAATATATGTTGACTTTTTCTTCTTTTAATGAATGAACTTAATGCAATGAACTTTCCTGTTAGCATTGCCTTCATAGTGTCCCAGAGAAATTTGATATGTTCTACCAGTATTCTCATTTATCTCTAAGATTTTTGTCTCCTCTCTAATGTCTTCTGCTATCCATTTTGTTTTAATAGCATACTAATTAGTTTCCCGGTGTTGCAGTTGATTCAATTTTTGATTTTATCATTGATTTCTAATTTCATTCCATTATGATCTGATAGAATGCAGAACAGTGTATTTGTATTTGCTAAGAGTTGCTTTCTGGCAAAACATATGGTCTATTTTAGAGCAGGATCCATGTGCTGCTTAGGAAAAAGTGTATTCACTCATCGATGGATGAAATATTCTATACATGTCTATAAATTCTGGATTATTGATTGTATTATTGAATTCTAGAGTTTCTTTGCTTCATTTTTGTTTGGAAGATCTATCCAGTGGTGAGAGAGATGTGTTAAAATCACCCAGTATCATCGTGTTGTGGTCTATTTGTTTTTTTAATTTGTGAAGGATTTGTTTGATGTATGTAGATTCTCCATTGCTTGGGGCAAAAATATTTATTATTGTTACGTGTTGTTGATGTATGATTCCCTTAAGCAGTATGAAATGCCCTTTATCCCTTCTGACTAACTTTGGTTTGAAGTCCACTTCATCTGATATGAAGGCGGAAACCCGTGCTTATTTACATAGTCCATGTGAGGGCTATGTTTTCTTCCATCCTTTCACCTTCAAATCTTGGATCTCTTTTCATATGAGATTAATCCTTGAAGGCAGCACATTGTTGACACTATTTAAAGAAACCAATCTGCCAGTCTTTTTCTTTTGATTGATGCGTTTAGTCCATTAACATTCAGGGTTATTATTGAGATATGGTTTGTATTCCTGGTCATTTTGGTTTCTGCTTTGATTGGCTTTTCCTTTACTGTAGTTCTTCCTTTTGCTGGTTTTCATTGTTGTTTTTCATTTCTTCCTCATGGACTATTTCTCTAGGATGTTCTGTAGTGCAGGCTTTGTAATTGTAAATTCTTTTAACGTACATTTATCATTGAAAGTTTTATATTTCATCATCCAATCTGAAGCTTAATTTTGCTGGATATAAGATTGTTGGTTGGCATTCATTTTCTTTCAGAGCTTGGTATATGTTGTTTGAGGACAACCTAGCTTTCAAGGTCTGGGCACAGAGATCTCCTGAGATCTGAATTGGTTTCCCCCATATTTATTGTTGGGGTTTTGTGCCAGAGGCCGGTCCCCCAGACAAGCGGGAAAGGGAAACCCCCAGATGCCCCCCGACAAGACGAGGTGAGAAAGGTAAAGCTGTCTGGCGCGAAACCACCATAAGCCAGAGAATTCTGTCTCAAGCAGGAACTGTTTATGTAGAGGGAGGTACAAGGTTATACAGGGGCAGAGATCCAAAAGTGTTTCGTTTTTGAGCCACTAATGCTGAAGTGGGTTGTCCACGCGTTGCAGTATAGAAATGTTTACGTTGGGGATCACGCATTGTCCATAAGCACAGAAATAGAGGTCAGCCAATAGGCGCAAGGTGACGTGGCTCTCTCAGGGTGGGTTGCTTTGTCCCAGGCCGACTGCTCGGCGCCAATTTACAGTATACCCCCATATTTCCTCCTTTTAGTTTTTATAATAGGCAGAGCAAGCCGTATTCGAGTGTGTGCCTGTCTTAGGTTGTCCCCATTTTTCAGGGGATCTTCCCCGTCATTGACTGCCACACTAGCACTTTGGGTCTTGCTTGCCTAGTGGTCATCCCGTCGGGATGCCCCGGTGGAGGAGGGGTCCTCTTCCTCCTGAGAGAGTTTCTCATAGCAAGGACTGGCCATCATCACCTAGTATTGGCATTCTGAGACCATCAATTGTATGGTCCTGACTTGATCTTTGACAAAGGCTACCAACTTACTTACAATAATAGGACCGAAGGTTAGGATTAGTAACAAGAAAACCAGGGGTCTGGCTACAGCAGAGATTAGGGTAGTCAGCCAGGAAGACTGATTAAACCAGGACTCATACTAGGTCTCTTGTTATTCCCTCTCTTGTTTTCTTTTGGCAAATCCCTCCCTGAGTTTAGCCATGGAGTCCCTGATGACCCCGGTATTGTCAGGATAAAAGCAGCATTCTTCCCCTAATGCTGCACAGAGGCCCGCCTGATGTAACAATAGGTCGAGTCCACACCGATTTTGTAGGACCACTTCTGATAGTGAAGTCAGGGACTTCTCCAGGAGGCTGATGGACTGCTCGATTTGCGTCAAGTCCTCATCAATGGCAGCCTACAGGGTGGTAAAACCTCATTGTTGGGTAACCAATGAGGCAATGCTGTTGCCAGCTCCGGCCACTCCCAGGCCAAACAGGGTGGCAACAGTCAGAGCTGTAATGGGTTCTCTCTTTGTTCTCTGCAGGAGCCCCTTGTTCCTGCGTGAGAAGATGTAATCTTCATCATGGTAGATAATGTGGGGCAGGACAGCAACTACAATGCAGAATTCTCGAGATTGGTTAAACACCTGGCATGACACGTGGGGAGTCAGACCGGTTGCGGAGCAGACCCACAAACCCCCTCCATTAGGAGATAGCCAACGATGGGTGTCAGAGCAAAGGGAACTAAATATATAGGTACACAGGCTCATCCTGCGAGATGGTCCAGTCCCCATTAAGGTGCCTTGGCCATTGGCCTGGGCCAGAATTAATCCAGTTTTTTGTTTTTCCAGGAACACGGGATATTGCTGGATGAATTGAAGGAGAGATTCATCCCTATGGTTTTATAAATGGAGGGTTAATGTCATAACATAGCCAACAGGTCTCCGTGAGATTAGGGTATGACCCATTGAGGGTATCATACATAGCAGAAATAACATCGCACAGTGGGTTGGGAGGTAATCTCGAAGGACCTTGAGGAGGGGTTATGGGGCTTTGGGGAGAGGTCACGGGAGATTGGGGAGAGGCCAAAGAATTGCCCTGGGGGGCTAAGGGATTGGAAGGATCCAAGAGACTGGGACCTCAGGGGTGGGTGAGGACTTTATTTGGCCCTATATCTTGGATCATGGTTGTTATTTTTTGCCTGATCCCAAAGAGGAGCCCATTGTCTTATCCTGTCTGGTAAAGCTGTAGCCCCAAGAAATACCTCCTCCATCCCTAGCAGTTGAATATTTTCCCTTATTTGTAAAGGTGATATTGGGGGGTTACAAAGGGCCTTCAACCTGTTACAGGGTGTGTCCCCTCTCAGGAGACTCGGATGGAGTCATTGGGGCTTCCCTTTTTCCAGTACACTGTGCCTGTGATTTCACAACCCCAGGTTGCTCAGTAGAAGGATTTGGGGCCTCCACAGCCTCGTCGTTTAGTATGCGCAGGACACATGTAAAAGTCCTGCTTTGGCAAGGCGCTAATCCCCCAAGTAGACTGACAATTAGGGGTCCCAGTTGTCTTTGATGGTTGTAGCTTCCAATACCCATCAGCTAATTTGCATAAGTCGGCTGTCAGGGAAGGAGACCAGGTTTTTGGATGGAGCCCTGTAACGCTGGATGCAACAGCTCCAGAGCCTGGGATGAATACTTCCCAGGTGATGATATTGGCCTGATGAGGGTTGGGATTTGTTCCCTGAGAAAGGTCACCGAGGACCAGGAAAAGAAACATGTATACCTTCATGATCACTAGGGGGCCACAGTATGATTAAAGAGAGCTAGCCCTGTTGAGATACAGATTACCACCATCAAGGTGATCAGGGAAATGACGAGTAGTCCCATGCAGGCCAGGCAAAGGGTTCAGGACAGTTCAGGCATTCCTGTAGGGAATAAAAGATCATTCCTCAAGAGAGAGGCTTTCTCTTGGGCAGGGATGGTTAGATGGGGTATATTTAAGATTTCCTGCTGGAACTCATATAGGTTGTTTTTCTCCATGAGGGAATACACAACCAAAGCCTCACCCAGAACTTATGAGCGGGTCTGGGCCTCTCCAGTCAGGGGGATATTTCCACTGAACTTCAATGGTGACATATGGTGCTTGTTGTGACCAATGCCTCTGAAATGCTGTCAGAGGCGGTCATTGGAAAAATTTAAAATATTTAATGTGAGTAATGCTAGCCTTAGCTGGGTATGGGGGTCTGTTCCCCCTTTTTGTTTTTGTAATTGATCTTTTAAGGTTTTATTGTGTCTTTCAATTATTGCCTGTCCTTGTGGGTTATAGGGTAAACCTGTGATGTGTTTAACATTCGAACATTGGAAGAAGTTCTGTAGTGCTTTACTCACAAAGCATGGACCATTGTCTGTTTTTAAAGACCAGGGTACTCCCATAATATCAATAGCCATCAATAAAGCTGTAATAACATGTTTGGTGGTTTTTTCAGCTTGAGCCAAGGCAAATGTAAAAGAGGAGTATGTGTCTATAATCATAGGGACATATTTTTGATTGCCTTGTAATTTTTATATGTAAACTACAAGGATTTTGAATATTGAAAGTAATTTTAGAGACAGCAGCCAAGGAGAAGTGTTTACAATACAAAGGATGATTATTTTGTCAAAGGCATGCCATAGGAGTTGTATGATTAAAGACAATAGTTGTCAGGTCCATTATAGGATCATATCTAGTTAAATTAGCTTTGGGTAAAGACTTGTTAATTTTATAACCTTTTATCACTTACTCTAAATCTTTCCTTTTTTTAACATTTACCTTAAATCTTCCTCTTTTTTTGTATTTAATACTACATCCCAAAACATTCCTTGTAAATATTTGAATCCAGGCAAATTACTCCATTTTAATGATAAGAAGTACTTTGTTATTTATAATACTTAAACAGTAGAAACCTTTAGAAATTTATAAGTCTTTGTGTTGAAAGAAAGAAAAATTATCTAATCAAAGTCAAACATGGTCCAAGCAGATAAAACAAAAAGAAACCTTTATGGCCTTTTATCAAGTTTGTCTTTGTATAAAAACCAGATTTAGTTAACACTTTTAAGTCATCATTTGTTACTGAAGGAAGTCCTAGAAGGAATGATAATTAATTACAGTTTAAGTAATTTATAGAGAACAACATCCTTTATTGTCCAACCTTCTGGAAAGAAAAACATGTGAGATAGTGATTTTAAAGACATTACTGATTTTATTTGTTTACCCAATTTAAATTGAATTTTTTGAATCACGTGAATCAAAGATTTTGGATCCATTTTTTAAATTTTAGTTTATGAGTGCGCTGTATGCTGAATTTGATACACAAACACATGTAGACAATACACAAGACAAAACATGTATAGACATCAAACAAATGTAAACATCAAACGAAAAATAAAAGCCTCTTGAATTTATGGTATACCTTGTAAATTGGTCTTCAAGCAAAGTAGTTGGATAAAATATATCTGATCAGAAATCTTAATTTTAGCATGCAGAGTCAAGATCAGGAGCTAAAAAATATATAACATTCAAAACCCAATAGTCCTGGAGAAAATGACATAGCTGTTAATTCTTTCAATAAAGCAACACAAGAAAAAAAGGAGAGAGATAGAGGAGGCAGGGGGAAAGAGAAACCTCAAGTTAATTTGAACATATTTCCTTTTTGTTTCTTTCTTTCTCTCTCTCTTTTTTTGTCTCAAACCACTTATTAGGCTTTCTCTTAGCACTGGAATGTAAACTCCAATTGAGTCTGGCCAGGGGAACTGTTATCTGTCCGGGGGGTTTTAACCCTATTTTCCCAGTTGGCATTTAGGCCAGGTTTGGGTATAAAACTTTATAAAACAATATCTCCCATGACTTTTGAGGAAGGCGGCTAGCCAAATTTGAATTAACTTAAGTTGTACCTTAGTTTAATAATGAAACTTGCAACAATGCTCCTTTATAGTATCAAAGAGTTCCCAGAGCCGGCCTTTGGGAACCTTTACCCCCATTGAATGTAAATATCCTGTCAGCAAATTTAATAGTGTACATATTTGTGTGTAAGATATTGTGAGCACACCAGCATCCTGTCACATTTTGTTTTTTATATTTCCCCCTTATTTTTTTTCAACTGTCCCCAAGTTGAGGGAGCATCCAAAGGCGAATATAGCAGTTTGAGCATCTCCTTTTGTTTAGAACCTTTATGCCTTTTTGATTCTTGTGGACAGGGCGTTTTGCAAGAAGCTCCCTTACTATGAGCTTCTAGAGAACATTTCAGGGGGGCTTCTTTTCCCTCCCTAGACACCTCTTTCTGAGAGATGTTGATGCATCTACTCCTTAACAAAGCTAACAACGTTCGGGACTGTGGTCCCCTTGCATGTAAATTACCCATTC
>JAQQSJ010003452.1:0-11503 GCA_028644305.1 Xerus rutilus
CTCCTGCAGCTCAGGGGCTCTTACCGCGCTCAGCCTGGAGGGAGTTCTTTGGACCTCGTTACTTTGTTTCCTGCTGCTGCTGCCGAGGGTCCTGCGGGACCCCTTGGTTAAGGTCAGTGGCAGAGCTGCTGTCAGAGGCAAAGCCACAGCCTGTGTGCTCTTCAGGGGCCAAGTTTCCATTTTGACCTACCACAGGCCCCGGAGAGTGTCGTAGACCCCGGGTGAGTTCTGAGTGTGGCAGTGGAGCCCCGGTGGGGTCCCATTGCCCCTCCTTTCTCACCGGGAGTAACCTGGGCTCCCCCCCCACACACACTCCCAAATGTGCTTAGATCATTGTTTCTTTTGCTGAGAAGAAGCTTTTTAGTTTGAATCTATTGCATTTGTTGATTCTTGCTTTTTTTTTTTTTTTGTGGTACTGGGGATTGAACTCAGGGGCACTGACCACTGAGCCACATCCCCAGCCCTATTTTGTGTTTTATGTAGAGACAGGGTCTCACTGAGTTGCTTAGCACCTCGCCATTGCTGAGGCTGGCTTTGAACTCGCGATTCTCCTGTCTCAGCCTCCCTAAGTGCTGGGATTACAGGCTTGAGCCACCGCGCCCGGCTGATTCTTGCTTTTATTTCTTGTGCTTTAGGAGTCTTGTTAAGAAAGTCGGGCTGGGATTGTGGCTCAGCTGTAGAGCGCTTGCCTCGCATGCGTGAGGCCCTGGGTTCGATCCTCAGCACCACATACAAAGCAATAAAATAAAGACATTGTGTCCATCAATAACTAAAAAAAAGTCAGGACCTAGCCGGGCGCGGTGGCTCAAACCTGTAATCCCAGCACTCAGGGAGGCTGAGACAGGAGAATCGCGAGTTCAAAGCCAGCCTCAGCAACAGCGAGGCGCTAAGCAACTCAGTGAGACCCTGTCTCTACATAAAACACAAAATAGGGCTGGGGATGTGGCTCAGTGGTGGAGTGCCCCTGAGTTCAATCTGCAGTATCAAAAAATAAAAAGTAAAATAAATAAAAAAAGGAAGAAAGTCAGGACCTAATCCAACATGATGAAGATTTGGACCTACTTTTTCCTCTGTTAGGTGCAGGTCTCTGGTCTAATTCCCAGGTCCTTGATCCACTTTGAGTTGAGTTTTGTGCATGGTGAGAGATAGAGGTTTAGTTTCATTTTGCTGGATATGGATTTCCAGTTTTCCCACCACCATTTGTTGAAGAGGCTGTCTTTTCTCCAGTGTATATTTTTGTCACCTTTGTCTGGTATGAGATAACTGTATTTATGTGGGCTTGTCTCTGTGTCTTCTATTCTGTACCATTGGTCTACATGTCTATTTTGGTGCCAGTACCATGCCATTTTTGTTACTAGAGCTTTGTACTATAGTTTAAGGTCTGGTATTGTGATGCCTCCTGCTTCACTCTTCTTGCTGAGGATTGTTTTGACTATTCTGGGTCTCTTATTTTTCCAAATGAATTTCATGATTGCATTTTCTATTTCTGTAAGGAATGATTTGGGATTTTAATTAATCGCATTGAATCTGTATAATGCTTTGGGTAGTATGTCTATTTTGATGATATTGATTCTGCCCTATCCTAGAGCATGGGAGATCTTTCCATCTTCTAAGGTCATCTTTAATTTTTTTAGTATTCTGTAGTTTTCATTGTAAAAGTCTTTTACCTCTTTTATTAAATCAATTCCCAAGTATTCTATTTTATTTTATTTAATATTTTTTTAGTTGTTGATGGATCTTTATTTTATTCATTTATTATTTATATGTGGTGCTGAGGATCGAACCCAGTGCCTCACGCATGCTAGGCAAGCGCTCTACCACTGAGCTATAGCTCTAGCCCCTATTTTATTTTTTTAAGATATTTTTTAATTGTATTTTTTTAAAGTATTTTTTAATTCTTTATTGATTTATTTTTACGCGGTGCTGAGGATCGAACCCAGTGCCTCATGCACGCGAGGCAAGCGCTCTACCACTGATCCACAATCCCAGCCTCTTATTTTATTTTTTTTTTATTTTTTATTTTTGGTACTGAGGATTGAACTCAGGGGCACTCGACCACTGAGCCACATCCCCAGCCCTATTTTGTGTTTTATGTAGAGACAGGGTCTCACTGAGTTGCTTAGCGCCTCTCCGTTGCTGAGGCTGGCTTTGAACTCGCGATTCTCCTGTCTCAGCCTCCCTCAGTGCTGGGATTACAGGCTTGCGCCACCGCGCCCGGCTCTCTTATTTTATTTTTTGAGGCTCTTGTAAATGGGGTGGTTTTCCTGATTTCTCTTTCAGAGGATTCATCACTGACGTATATAAATGCATTTGATTTATGAATACTGATTTTATTTATTTATTTATTTATTTGGTGCTGGGGATTGAACTCAGGGGTACTCGACCCCTGAGCCACATCCCCAGCCCTATTTTGTGTTTTATGTAGAGACAGGGTCTCACTGAGCTGCTTAGCGCCTCGCCATTGCTGAGGCTGGCTTTGAACTCGCAATTCTCCTGTCTCAGCCTCCCTAAGTGCTGGGATTACAGGCTTGAGCCACTGCACCCGGCTTTGAATATTGATTTTATAGCCTGCTACTTTGCTGAATTTATTTATTCTAGAAGTTTTCTGGTGGAATTTTTTGGATCCTCTAAGTAAAGAATCATGACATTGGCAAATAATGATAGTTTGAGTTCTTCTTTTCCTACTTGTATCCCTTTAGTTTCTTTCGTCTGTCTAACTGCTCTGGCTAGAGTTTGCAGGACTATGTTGAATAGAAGTGGGGAAAGAGGACGTCCCCATCGTGTTCCCGTTTTTAGGGGGAATGCTTCCAGTGTTTCCCCATTGAGGATGATGTTGGCCTTCAGTTTTGCACACATGGCTTTTACAGTGTTGAGGTAGGTTCCTGCTATCCCTAGTTTTTTAGTGGTTTCAACATGAAGAGGTGCTGTTTTGTCAAATACTTTCTCAGCATCTATAGAGATGATCATGATTCTTGTCTTTAAGTCTATTGATGTGATTGATGAATTACATTATTGATTTCCATATGTTGAACCAACCTTGCATACCTGAGATGAAACCCACTTGATTGTGGTGCACTATGTTTTTAATATGGTTTTCTATGCAATTTTCCAGAATTTTATTGAGAATGTTTGCATCAGTGTTCATCAGGGATGCTTGTCTCCCTCCTTTTCATTCTGGCCTGACCTGGCATCCACCTTCTCTGGGTTAGAGTTGGCTGTTTTGGACACTAATTTGTAATTCCTCACATGTGCTTGTGACTGAGTCCAGATAAAGGCTGTAAGGAGGGCCTTCTGAGAGCATGAAGATAACAGGGCCTGTTTTGGAAAACCAGAACTCAGCCCTGCCTAATGGAAATGTTTCTCTCATGGATTTTCCACAGCTGGATTTTCTTGCAGGGAGGAAACCCTGCCTGAAAAGGTCTGTGGCCAAGAACCTGTCCTCCTGGCCTCATGTATCCAGGAGTCTGATACATGTCCTGTCACTCAGGGCCCCAGGGTGTGCATATGTGTCTGGGTGAGGAGGAATATTCTGCAGGCCTGGCCAGTCAGCAGGCAGCAGACAGGAAGTGGTGGCCTTCCACAGTCTGACAGGCCTTTGTCTCTCGCCCTGTGCAGCTCAGAATCCATCTCCAGGTCTATGTCTTCTCTGCTGTGTGAGGCCCCAGTTGCTCTGGCTCACATCTGTCTCCTGTGACCTGCAGGTGCTGTGAGATCCACAGGAAGGATGTCTGGACTCCCCAGCAGGCAGGACATGGTGAGTGTGTGGGGCCAGGACTGCTCAGGGGGAGGTGGGCTGGTTAGCACTGGTGGGAACCAGGTGTGTCTGGACTCTGGCCTCCACTGTCAGCTCCAGAGTCAGCCAGCCCAGACCTGAGTCAGGTGCTGCTGCAGCTCAGCCCTTGGTGCCTTCAGGCCATGATGTGGCTGGTCCAGGGTGGGTTCCAGTGTGCTGTCTGGCCTGTAGCCACTTTGGCAGGATCCTGTCTGCACAGCTGGACCCCAGCCCTGAGCTCTCAGTGAGCAGTTAAGGCCGAGTGTCTCCAGGGGATCCTGACTGGGTTATGGGGTTCCTGTGTGGAAGACTGGTGGACCAAGAGGTCAGTGTCCTTTTTACCTCAGGAGACATCTCTGTTCCCCACCAACACTGCCATCAAATGTCCCTGTCCTCTTGCAGTAGACACTTTAGGGAGCAGGTAGCCAGAAATACAAGTCAAATGTGCACCATGTTAGGTGGTTTCTATTGATCGGTGAGAGGTGGTGAAGGGCACAGAGGCTCTGCTGTCTCTCCGGCGACTGAGTGAGTGTGCTTTCAGGCATGTGCCACCGCGCCCAGCTTGTGTTGTTTGCACCCTCTTGTATCTGCTTGGTGACTTCCTTGATTTTGGCTCAGTGTCTGGGGCTGTGTGACTTGGCAGTCAGGTCTGAAGTACCGTGATGTTGTCCCTGGTGTCCCTGGCAACGCCCCTTTTTTTTTTCCTTCGGTACTGGACATTCAACCCAGGGGCACTCGACCACTGAGCCACCTCCCCAGCCCTATTTTATGTTTTATGTAGAGACAGGGTCTCACTGAGTTGCTTAGCGCCTTGCCCTTGCTGAGGCTGGCTTTGAACTCGCGATTCTCCTGTCTTGGCCTCCCTGAGTGCTGGGATTACAGGCTTGAGCCACTTTGGCTCGGCTATGGCAACGCCCTCTTGCTGTGTTGCCCAGATATGAGAGCAGGCACACTGACTTGTTTGTGTTGTCATGGAGACAGCCTTCTGTCCTTCAGCACAGCCTCAGGTTTTGTGGATCCCTGTGGCTTTTTAAGGTGTTTCATTCTTTTCCAGGTATGTGCATGTTTATGTCATGAAGATGGGTTGAGCTTTGTCAGCTACTTTTTCTTTATTCTTTCCATGTATTAACACCTTTCCAGATGCACAATGCGCAGGTATTTTTAATAGTTCCTTGGGGTGCCGTTTCACTCTATTAATGGTGTCCCATGAAGGAAGGTATTTTCACTTTTATGTTGATTCACGTTTTAATTGCACATGTTGGTGAGATGCAGTGAGCTGGTGCATACCTGTTCCAGTGTGTCATCATGAGATCAGGGCATTAGCTGTTCCGTCTGTTAACATTTACCCTTTCTTGGTGTCTGTGGGCTGCTCCCTCCGGGTTATTATGAAATACATTTGTGTCTGATGAGTGCAGTCTGTCTTCTTTCTGTTTATCATGTTAGCTGCTTCCCTCTGCCACACTTTTCTTCTATGATGTGTCCTGCCTCACATCATGAGAATGAAGCCTGACCCCCTGGATGAAATATTTTCTGCAAGGAAGTTCCTCAGATTCTGTGCCTGTTCAGAGCGTTTATTAATATTTTTTGGTTGGCAGGGAGTGGGGGACCTAATCCTTTAATGTCTTAACCTAAGAGTACAACTAAATAAGGGGCTGTCTGAAGGAAAGCAGATGTTTAGTAAATAGTGTGTTGTTTACCTACACTCTCAGCACTATTCCCAAGTGTTAATGCTTAGTTTGGTGGGATCCCTCCTAAATCCTTAGCTCCCCCTACCAGCAAAGATCCAGATTTGTCAGCAGGCCTTTCTAAGGAGAGGTACTGTCAGAAGGATCAATATTCGCTCTCTTCAGCATGTGAAGTAGTAGGGCACCCTGTGAAGACATAAGGGAGCATATCTTATTCCCTGGACTCCACAATGAAAAGGGTGTTTTGGGTCTTCTATTGCTTTACTGAGTAATTCTTTTTTTTTTTTTTTTTATATATATTTTTAGTTGTAGATGGACACAATATCTTTATTTTATTGGTTTGTATGTGGTGCTGAGGATCGAACCCACGGCCTCACACATGCGAGGCAAGCGCTCTACCACTGAGCTACAATCCCAGCCCCTGAGTAATTCATTTTTAATATCAGAATATATATGTTTGAAGAAGTGAGTTCTGACCAAATGATGGGTCAGATATGGAGACCCCAGAATGATGGGAATATCTTTCATGTATGGATTTCTCATGTGCTCAGTCTCTCCTGGTCTCCACCACACATTTGTGGGATATTTTAGGATTCAGTTGCCTTTGAGGATGTGGCCGTGAACTTCACCCAGGAGGAGTGGGCTTTGCTGGATCCTTCCCAGAAGAATCTCTACAGAGAAGTCATGCAGGAAGTCCTGAGAAACCTGGCTTCTATAGGTAAGGGTGGTGTTTCTTTACTTATACAAATAGAGAACTAGTGTCTGTTGTTGTTTGTTTTTCATATTTTTTTGTCCCCTTTTGAACTTAGAATATGTAAAGGGAATATTTTGAGGAAGAAATTAGGTGTTATGTCATTGTACAGTGCAGCATAAATCCCATCTTATAATAATTCATAATCTGTAATGGTTTTATTGTTCTCCTTTTAGGAAGCAAATGGAACGATCAGAACATTGAAGATCAGAACAAAGATCCAGGGAAAAACCTAAGGTAATTGTACTCATGAGAGGAAGCAGAGGCCCTTGAGGGAATTCTAGCACATCCTGTAAGTTTACAAACAAGCAAACAATACAAATAAGTACAACAGAAAATTTTTTTTTTTGGTACTGGAGATTGAACTCAGGGGCACTCGACCACTGAGCCACATCCCCAGCCCTATTTTGTGTTTTATGTAGAGACAGGGTCTCACTGAGTTGCTTAGTGCCTTGCTGTTGCTGAGGGTGGCTTTGAACTCGCGATTCTCCTGTCTCAGCCTCCTTAAGTGCAGGGATTACAGGCTTGAGCCACTGCGCGGCTTTGTTTATTCTTTTTTTTTTTTTTTTTGCTACTGGGTATTGAACTCAGAGCACTCAACCACTGAGCCACATCCTCAGCCCTAATTTGTGTTTTATGTAGAGACAGGGTCTCACTGAGTTGCTTAGCGCCTCGCCATTGCTGAGGCTGGCTTTGAACTTGCGATTCTCCTGTCTCAGCCTCCCTAAGTGCTGGGATTACAGGCTTGCGCCACTGCACCCAGCTAAAATATGTTTATTCTTAGCAATTTTTCACTAGATATAGTACCTGGAATAAAGATACATGTTTAGTGTTTTCAGAATACTTGATTTGCTAACAGTACTGATACCACATTTATATACCACAATTTTGATTATACCAATGCTGAAACAGATTTGCAAAATGATCATTTCATTTTTTCTGAAATGATTTAAAAATGATAAAACCCTACAGTTTCCCTGGTATTATTAATAATGTCAGTCTTAGACCTATTAAACACGAAACCAGTTAAGGAAGCAAAATTAAAATGTACTAGTTATGTTTTACAAGTCATATAACATACATTTGTTGTGGAAAAGCCTTAGGAAGATTCCAAATATTAGTTTAAAAGAAGTCATCTCTACCTGAGTAAATTAATGTGAGTGCAGTGTATGTGGAAATGTCTTCATATTTTCTTTTCCTTCCTAATAGGCACATCATATTTCATTCTGCAAACAAGCCAGATGAAAACGAGAAGTGTCATCGAAAGCCAAATGAAGTAGAACAGCACAAAAAATTCTTTATTTATCTTATGAATATTCAAAGGCAAGTGATAAAGCACACTGGAAATAAACCTTATGAATGTATGATATGTGGAAAACAGTTCAGTTGTTCCAAGAGTTTTCGAAAACATGGACAATCTCATACTGGATTAAAATCCTATGAATGTAAACTGTGTGGTAAATCTTTTGCTACATCCAATTCCATTCGAAGACATGAAAGAATTCATACTGGAGAGAAACCATATAAATGTAAGCTATGTGGGAAAGCCTTCTCTAGTTCCGATTACCTTCAAATACATGAACGAACTCATACAGGAGAGAAGCCCTATCAGTGTAACCATTGTGATAAAGCCTTTGTTTCATCCAGTGCCATTAGAAAACATGAACGAATTCATACTGGAGAGAAGCCCTATCAATGTAAAGAGTGTGGGAAAGCCTTCACTTTTTCTGCTCACCTTCACTCACATGAAAGAACTCATAGTGGAGAGAAACCTTATGAATGTAAACAGTGTGGGAAATCATTTAATAGTTCTTCTTACCTTAAAATACATCAAAGAATTCACACTGGGGAAAAGCCCTATGAATGTAAAGAGTGTGGTAAATCCTTCACTAAGTCTGGCCACCTTCACTCACATGAACGAGTTCATACTATACGGAAGCTCTGTTGCTGTCAACAGTGTGGGATAGCCTTCACTCGTCCCTCTCACCTTGATGCACATGAACGAACTCACAATGGGAAGAAGACCTATGAATGCAAAAGGTGTGGAAAAGCCTTCACTAGGCCTTCTCGCCTTCAAAAGCATGAAACAACTCACACTAGAGAGAAGCCCTACAATTGTGAACAGACTGACACAGCCTTCACTTCTTGAAGTTATGCTCAGAAACATCAGACAACTCATAGTGGAGAGAGAAGGACTATTAATAAAAGCAATGGGAAATGCCTTCCATTATTGGAGCTTCCTTTTAAACATGAAAGACATTGTGCTGGAGAAAAGCCCACTGAATGTAAAAAATGTGCCAAATGATCAGATATTTCCAGTCACCTTCAATGTCATGAAAAGACTCACATGAGAGAAAGGCTCTTTGAGTTCAAACAATAATTGGCAAATTGAGTGTTCTCAGTTGTCTTCAAAGCCATTTCATTTACTCTGGTAAACTAACCTGAATGTGTGATGTTTCATTTTTCCTCCTTTGCCTGGAAGTGCTTATGATGGAGAGAAGCCCTGTGAAATGGGAAGTATCCATGTTTCCCAGTTTTTTCGTCAAAGACAAAAATATTTGCACTGCTGAACAACACCATGAAAGTAAAAAATCTGGTAAAGGCACTAATCTACCAGTTTTCTTCATATGTTCACATTCTATTCCTGTAACAAAACACATGAGAAAAATCAACATAAGGAGCCGGTCGCAGTGGCACACGCCTGTAATTCCAGCACTTAGGGAGGCTGAGACAGGAGAATCGCGAGTTCAAAGCCAGCCTCAGCAATGGCGAGGCGCTAAGCAACTCAGTGAGACCCTGTCTCTACAAACGGCTGGGGATGTGGCTCAGTGGTCGAGTGCCCCTGAGTTCAATATCCAGTACCAAAAAAAAATTTAAAAAAATAGACTCAGATGAAAGAAATGCCTGATGACTAAGAAATCTGGAAGTACTTATCTGGCCAGGCCTTTGGTTGTAATACATGCATTCAGGCACATGACAGTCATTGTTGAGAGAACTATAACCAGGGCGTGGAAAGCGGCTATGCCTTCGTTTCCCATGTCTCCTCAGGTACAGGAGAGTGCTCTCAGAAGATGCGTTACATTGACTTTAACATGTGAAGTCACATTGATATTCTGGGTTAAATTTCTTTATCTTGCAGTGTAATTCTTTCTATGCATAGTTTATTTTCTACTATTTTCTTGAGACTTTATAGGCAAAGAGATTTATGTACACTGATAAATAGTACAGTATCATCTAATACATAGAGTATGTATGTGCATATATCTGTATCGTTTGTAGGTTATAGTGCAGTTCTCTAAGTAAATATTGTATATTATACATAACTAGTTTATATGATAATGTAATTCAGCCCTATGTAATTACTATATAGTAATAATAGTAATTTGCTATATAGTGTTACTATATAGCATCATAGTGTAGTATTGAATTCTTACCACTCTGCGGTACAGGATGTTCAGTTTTCTCCTGACTACCCTATCCCGAGTGACAGTCTTGTGGAAAGCAGCGGGCACATCACTGCGATGACACAGAGCCTTTGCCTCTAGCCCACCGTTTCTCTGCCACACACTGAAGCCCCTCTGTGGCTGGATGCCTACTGGGCCCTCCTCTGCTTAACTTTGAATGTTTACAATACGTTTCCATTTTCCGTATGTGTCCAGTGGCGGTGGTGTGCATTTGTCCAGGGCACCCAGGGTGCTGATTTTGCAGCCAGTGGTCTGAATGGGAGAATATTAAAAACCTTTGTAGTACACATAGAACCCATGTGACTGAAAACATCTGCTCAGCTAACTGCTCTTGGTGACGGGTTCCACAGCGCAGTGAAAGTCACCTGAGTCGGAACCCACACTTTTGATGGGTTTGGCTGTGGTCTGCACGTGTCATTTTTTTTGTGCCTGGTGTGGCCATTTCCTCCCACACATGAGCACCTGCATCCCATACACAGTAATGGCTCGTTGACTTTGCCCAGTGTAGGCCTTGCTCCATCCAGGCAGTGAAAACAGCAGCTACCCAGCCAGTGCTTCAGTGCTGACTAACAAGAGGCAGGCCAGAGCTCTTTGGACCCTGCACTTCATCTGGGAACCTTCACTAATTGCTTAGGACAGCCAGATGTGTGTAATAAGCAGATACTCCTGGGAGAGGCCTCCAGATGCTCCTTTGTGAAATTTGAGCACGGGAGAGGCCCAGGGAGAGTCCTTTGTGAGACTCAAGAAAGCAAGGGGATACTCACCCTGAAGGGAACTAAGTACATTGTTATCATTCAGCAGGAGGAGCGGCCTTGCTCGCCTCCTGTGTGCTGATTCCCTTAAGCAGTAGTGCACACCTTCTGTGGAGGGGCAAATCCATGGTGCCTGATGGTCCAAGTGCTGATAGGGAAAGAATGAGGCATCAGCCCCTCACGAAGCATGGGAGAAGTATCTCAACTATGGGTGCAGTGCAAAACCCCTGGCCAGTGTGTGAGCTTTCCTTAGCAATAATGACTGTCAGCATGCCAACGTCTCTGGAGGATAAGGTTTCTTGGGCAAAGTGACTTAGTGTTATTGGGTATTAACTCACAAGAAATAAGTCACATTTCCTGAAGCCTGAGGTGGTGTTTTACAGTGTGGGTTACTGGGCTACTGAACTCGTCCCCTTAATCACCACCAGTGATCAGGTGGAGATGGTACTGGTGAAGCTGCATTAGTGGAAATCCAAGCCTCCTAAAGCACTGTTGGTAGAGGAGAAAAAAGACTCAAGTGCTGTGATCAGATCTAGGAACCCAACACCTGATGGCTTGGCTCCCCAAGACCCATGAGTTGTATGACCAATGCCACTGCTGTCTGGGCCTCTGTCTCGGCAAGTGCTCTGATTCCTGTGTCAGTGCAGATGGCTCTGCAGCTGTTCTTGGGCTCACCCAGTTCTCCCCTTTCTCACCTGTTCTCATGAACAACTAGAATGTGGGAACAGAAGAAGGAAGACCAGTCCCAAGAGCCACTGGCCAACCCCCTGTCTCCTGGGGAAGGTGAGAGGGGGAGCGAAATGCCGCAGGGGCCGAGGTGAGGTGCTGCAGGGTGGGAGGCAGGAGGCAGTTAATGGGTTGGGTTTAAAGACTGTCTTCTGCCGGGCGCGGTGGCTCACGCTTGTAATCCCAGCACTTAGGGAGGCTGAGACAGGAGAATCGCGAGTTCAAAGCCAGCCTCAGCAACGGCGAGGCACTAAGCAACTCAGTGAGACCCTGTCTCTACATAAAACACAAAATAGGGCTGGGGATGTGGCTCAGTGGTCAAGTGCCCCTGAGTTCAATCCCCAGTACCAAAA
>JAQQSJ010003453.1:0-11501 GCA_028644305.1 Xerus rutilus
TGCACCGTTTTCCACCACTGGAATAAATACTGGGTTTATTTTTGAGATGCATAAGCTTGGCATGTAATTCGAAAGGTTGGCTCTAAGAAAGAACAAATCAGTGCTTATTTCCAAGATTTTATTTATGTTGTTCTCAACTAGAAAGCCCAGTCTATTTCCCTCTATTTACCCTAAATAGACTCGAGGCACAAGTTCCTGGCCACCTCCTCTATGAAACTTTCTTTGAAGCTGCTCCTACTATTTTATAACAAATTTCTATTACAGTGTCAGGTGTGACCAGACAACTATTGATCTAAGATTGTCCTTTAGTGATTGCTTATTTTTAAACTGCTGTTAGGCTTGTGTATTGTCGGAGGGTGTGTTTTATCTATGTGTCAGTCACTGTTTTAGGTAACATGGAGTTGCAGTAAGTAAACCTGTTCTCAAGGTACAATCTGCTATTAGGGTTACTCTGAATTCCCCACAATGCCAGGTCTGCAATAGCCTCAAGGTAAAGTTTGTATTCAGTGACCACTTGAAAATTAGTTGATTGCCTATGGGTAAGTCACTTAAGGGCAAAGATTATGAGAAAGTATTTAAAGATTTTAAGGCTATTTTCACAAATGGCTTTTGTGAAATTTTTTATTCACAAAAGGAAAAGGAATGATAGGGAAGATTCTTATGTCCTCTGAATGAATGTCAATAGATTCCTACATAAGTACTGTTCAATTTCTTTGTTACATTTTAAACAAACTGAATCTATAACCCTGGCTTCAGTTTTTATGGAAAAATCAACTCCCAAGAAAGATGGAGCAGAACTGATGGCCCAAATCTGTTATTCCATCAGCTGCCATCAAAACTACTACCTCAATGATAAAAAAAATCCAAACCTAAACAAACAACAAGCTAATTAAGTCTCCATGATTGGCACTATTAATATCCAAGAGTTAGCTCTGACCTCTATAGGAAAGGAAAAAACAAATTCAGGGACAGCCAAAAGGTAAAATCAATTCAGGGTATGCTGCATGCCTTTACAAAGCTGCAAGATGTGCTAAGCAAAACAAGAAACAAAACAAAAGTAAGATGTTCCAGCATGGGAAGATCTAAAATCAGCTTTCTGCTTATTTATTACAATAATCTTAGGCTATAATAACTTTACCTCTGACTTCTGTTACCAAAGCAATGACTAGAAGTTCCACCAAGTATGGAAAGTTAAGCTGCTGTCTAGATGTGGGAGTGATTAAATGTTCCCAAAGAGGTTCTCAGGATCTTTCCAAGAGAGACCAAGATCCCAGCTAAAGGAAGGTCACGTGTATCTGTCATCTCAGGCTGTGTCTGCCTTGCACCTCAGATCCCTCGCCAGATGTAAGAGGTGTGAAGGTAAAACTATTTACCTTGGAAGAGTCCAGAAAGACTGGGGGTCTTGACCCCTGCTCCATCACGAAATTTTCTATTCTAATGAGCCTTTTATTTCCTGACCTCTACAGAGGATTCAACACATTTGGACATATACTGCTGACTGTCTCAAGTGCTATTTGAAAAAGCTGACAGGCTACACATAGTAAAGTTAAAAACACTAAATTTGGATGCTAAGTCTATAAAATGAACAGAGATATAATTACTTTATTAAAAAAAACAGTTTTTCTACATGTCATAGTTCTTTCACCAGAAACTATTATGCTTTTATGCTTACCCATGTTTATTAATAGTAAGGTTTTATTTGTTGAGTTTTCTTAACCAATAAATATGACTTTGACTTTCTGTGCTAATAGGTTAACATTATTTTTAAAAGCTCTTTACCTAAAAATGTCCACCCTCATGGAAGAATTCTAATGAAACAGATATAGCCTAACCTTTGCAATCATAGAGATTCATGTCCCCATCTTGACCAGGTGCCTTTGGACATGCTGGCTGAGCTCTATGAAGCTCCATGTGCAGCTGTAGAGTAGAAATAAATGTCCCTGCTCCTTACAGGCACTGTATTGCCTGAAGGAGCTTAGGTATCACATGTGCAGTTTTTTATAGAACTCTCTTCCCTTCTCTGGACTCACCCTCTAGAGTAGTTCTTAGATCAAAAAGTAAAAGGAAATCACAAAAGGAAGAAAAAAAGAGCCTACACATTTTTCTTGGATAAACCACATTCATCAATTTGCACATATAGAAACCAACAGCTCAAGAGTCACACTTGAATTTGTAAAGAATTAATTACAGCTCACCTGTGGCTGCTGTTCTGCCAGTTTATTTTGATACCTTTGGACCGACTCTCTAAGTTGCTTCTCTTTCTCATTTTTTGATGGTAATACTGTGCTCATGGTGCCCAGGGGGATGGAAGGCAGACGTTCTATCTGACGACAACTTCAGAATCAACAAGTAAAAGATTAACATCAAGAGGAAATGCAAAGCTATCTATTGTCTGTAAAAGATGATTTACTTCTGCAAGAAGTTAAATTTTCTGTCATATCTCCGAAGATCAAATGCAAACAAAGATTATTATATTGATGACTTTAGGTAACACAGGTCCTTACATTTCCAGTTTGCATGGAAAAGAATTAAATGGAAAAGGTAGAGGGTAGCATATATTTAGGAAATTGGGAGAGTATTAATTATTTTGTTAATGCTTCACTTATCCTACATTATCATGAAATGAAGACTTTTGCAAAAATGGTTGCTGGATCATTGAGCTTTATCTCATTACCGCCAAACATTCCCCCCAGCCCTGCAAAAAAATTGAGGGTAGAAATCTATATATCTCTCTAAAATATATCAAATTATTCTGCCTCTGAAACACATGAATCCTTTGTGTTGTGACTTAGGATCACTGAGAAGACGAGTGACTGTGCTGTGATGCAGTGTGTGATGATAGCTTGGGTGGGGTGAGGGGTGGGGGTGTACTGAGACTTGAGACCTTTCACCAAATGGCCCTGATGACCTTGACTGCAGCATCTTCTCTAACACCTTGCAGCTATCAGTGTCTGCCCTTGGCAATCACCCTGCCTACTAGCCTCCATACCGTAGACTCGCATAGAATTCTGTGTAACTGGGCAATAAACAGGCCCTCGATGTGGATAAGCACTTTCCCCATTATGGTTACAAAAATTACTTAAGACTTTAGAGACATATGGTTTGGAAGGTTGGAGGCCATTTTTTTTCCTTATGTTTGCTTTTGTGACTGTATTCTGGGAAACTGAGTTAGCAAACTATTAAAAAGACTTTATTTTGTTCATCTTGGAACCAAGGCTTGACATGGACAGCAAGTTCACTTCCCAGTGGGCACAGCTCTGACTCAGGGCATGGCAGGGAATGTGCAGGAACCAGGTAAAATGTTGAGGTCAGATCTTGGTCAAGCTCTAAGTTAAGGAGTTTTCTATTATTGATAGGTGAGAGGTTCACTTGGTTACCAGAAAGAGGAGGAAGGGTCAAAGTTAGGAAAGGGAGGAGGTGGTGAGAACAGGAAGAGGGCTTTCTGTCTGAAACAGGGAAGCAGATCCAAACTGCCATTACTATGTTTTTCAGGGCTGCAGCATATATTTTTATTGTCCTCCACCAACAGAAAAGAGTAAGAAACAACAATCAATTCAGATACTACTGTGAAAAAACACTTAGTTCCACCCACATATGGTGTTTGCTATTACTGTTACTTTCAAAGGAAGGTGCTAGGTAAACAAATTCTAGGGACAACTACTATATATACTGCCACCCACAGTGTGGATTTGAAGACATCTGTGGGGTGGTACCTACATACGCCTCTATTTCATTTGAGAAAAGAACCTTGCAGCAACAGTTAACTTTTTATTCAGAAAAGAAAAGCCTCAAGTATTTTATTAAAATGAAATTCATTCAATTGTCTTCATTTACAATTTTTTGGAAAGTAACACAATTTGGATATGCAATACAACCCACAGATGTCTTTTAACATCCTTTTCAAAATTCAGACTTTTTTGGTTCAGCCAAGTAACAGGCACCATTTTTACCCTGCTGGTAAAATGATCGCTACTTTCAATGCAGATAAATGCATAGCATGAACGTAATAGAAGTGTAGGATATCTATTTCTCAGGTACTGTGATAACAATGCACAGCCTTCCTCTGTGCTCAAAGTGGAAAACAAAATGAGGCTTTGGTGGTTTGAAAAAGAATGGCTCCATTTTACCCCATCCGGGTTATTGACCCTGAACACTGCCATTTGTAAAATGGTGCATTTTGGTCACTAAGAAGTGTTTAAATGGAATTGGGCTTCCTGAAATGTAAAAGGATGCTCTCTGAGAGAGACTGGTAAGGCACAAAGAGTACACACAGGTTCCGCATGGGAACATTGGCTTTCAGTCCAGCTCTAGAGAGGAATCCTGGGCCAGTCACTGAACCTTTCTCGGCATGTCTGTTTTCTCCTCTGAGAAACGGGTCAAGTTTACAGAACTTTTGTAAATGACATGACATATAATTAGTATGGAAGAGAAACTATTCTGTTTCTGGTCCAAGTTCTGGTTACATGGACACTGTTTATTCAAATGCTCTTTACTGCCACTGAGTCTGGGACGAGTGAATTTAACTACTGACAACAAACTATATTTTCTGTAAATACAGACAATGGCACTTTTCACCTCATTACTCTGTCCCTGTACTCATACAATATTGCCTAATAAACAGCTTTACTTTACTTCTCGTCAATTTTATGCACTTATTTTACATGACCTATCCAAATCTAACAGTATATATGACTCAGGGAATATTTCAGGGAATACTCTTACCAGGTACAGGGTTGGGTCTACCATCTTGAAATAGAGGACTGACTGAGGGCACCAGACAAATTTCTTTTCCCCCAGGAGGCATTTTAGTAATACCACTGCTGATGAGCTCCCCATTCAGGAAGTGCTAACTCTCAATTAACTTCAAAAGTAATTTTGAAAAGGATTTTTAAAAATATGTATGGGTTGTATTGCATACTGAAATTTCATTATTTCCCAAAACTTTTAAATGAATACAATTGAATCAAATAAGAAATTTTTCTTTATATCTCCCCTAAACCTCCTGCTGCCACTTTATGAATACTTTTATCATAATCTTTTCAGTAGAAATGAAATACAGATGGTCAATATTATGTTGGTATACTTAAAGAAGCAAGAACTTAAAAAATTATAAACACTTTTTATATTTTGTATTTTTAAAGTCTGTTAGTTTTCTGCCAACAGAACTAAATGTGTCTTGCCTCTCTTTATAAGTGGTGTTATTCTGATGTGTAAGAGACAATTAACGTAGCTTTGAAACTTATTCTACAAAGTTCTGCAGTGGTATTCCTACTCTGCAAGAGAAAAGGGTGAGAATGTGCCAATTCAGGTAAACTATAAATAAATAGTAAACTATAAATAAAGGAAGCTGTAAAGGACAGTTCATTGAGGCTGACAATACCCAAGACTGGTCTAAGTCATAGCAATGTGGTTTAAGCTGTGGGAGTAGCCTCAATCCTGGTGGTATGTTCCTAAAGCCAGAAACTTTCAGTAGATGGTCCAGATAAGTGAATCACTGGACCTGGAGAAGATGCACTGAGATTCTTTATTATACCCCATTCTAAGGAAGAGGAAGCTGAGATGAAGAGAGGTTATATCATTTGATCAGGTTTCATAAGCCAGTGGATCCAGGAGTCAAACCCCGGGTAGTCTGGCCTCAGAGTCTGGACTCTAGATGTAATGATAGGCTTGTGAAAAGTTCTTAGTTCATGATAAGTGATTGATATTATTAACTATTCTAAATATTGAAACTTAAATATCTCGCATTGTTAGGAGATATTTAAGCCTCCACTTAGGAATGGAATCAGGTTAGTGGTCAAAGGATCCTGGTCAGTGACTCATGAAAAGCTTTCTTAATTACAGGTTTGGGCTTCAATGCTGATGTTTCTAAAATGAAGAAGTGAAACAAGATGTATGTCCCACAGTCATGTTCCCTGGAGCACTCAGCCTTCTGCTGAGAGCAGGGGACAGAAATGGGAAGTGGCTACCTCTGGTGCTCCGTTTCCAGCCTCCCATTCAGCTAGGACAGTTCTGCATCTATCTGTTGTATGTATTCAGTTCTGTGACAAATTTTACTTGGGAAAACACAGGTCATGTTTCAAAACAAGAAAGGGAGAGTGAAAAGCCCCCAGGTCATGTGAAATATAAGAGCCCTTGTACCCCCTGACATTTCCCTTCAGTCTGTAAATATAACTAACCTGGAGACTCCAGGTAGAAAGGGTTTAACAGCAGTTTCTGAATATTTACCATGTTTAAAAATCTTTGCTCTGTTTTTCAGAGCTGGATAAAAATAACCTAACAGGAATTATTACCTTAATGTCTATATTAGCAATATTGATCCACTTATGTTTAAGTCAAAGGACTTAGATAGCATGGAAGTAATGTTTGAGTTAGGGGTGCCTCTGTTAAAGGGGAGTACTAGCTCTTTTTTCCCCTAGGGAAAGAATATTAATCTAAAGGGCTTGTAATAACATTGACATTCATCAATATTTAATCAGTCTTTTTCCTGTTTTAGTCTCAACTTCTTCCTCTAAGAGCATGAAGCAATGAAATCAATATATACCTTAAATAGGAAAGGCTCATGGTCTATCAGTTTAATGCCCCTGGATACACACCCTGAGCCAGACTCCTGTCTGATCAGGTTGTATGCTGTGTGACAATGAACTGGAAGGCAGAACTCAGGAGGTTGTAGCCTCTGCCCATGGAAGTGCAGAACTGCACACCCAACAGCTGCAGATTACCTCATCCAGATCTCTTTCATCCATTGGAAAAGCACACTAACAAAATAATCTTTCCACAAGTAGCAAGGAGCTAGAAAGAGTTCAGAGAGACCAGGCACTAAGCTAAAACCTATCCATAGCTGACATTTTCCAGTTTCATAATATGGACTTTAGGAAATAAACAGGGACAAAGAATTTTTAGAAAACTATCAAAAACTACCTGTTTTCCAAGAGGTTAGGATTATTAGCACAAATCCACATGTCATGAAATTCTTTTTCCTGATAGTTAGTAGAGGAAGGCAAGACTCTCCATTTAAGGCAAAGATCTGATAAGCAAAACAAAATCACACAGACAAGTGAACACATCAGAAATGAATCTATCACAGAAATCTGTCGGTTTGCATCTACCAAAGTAAAGAATACTTCATCTCACACCATTTTGCTTGATGAATTCTATGAGTTACTTTAGGAACCTATTAAGAAATATAGCTGTTACTATTAATACTATGGCTTCAGTTCTTTCTGGTTGGATTCTGCTACTTGTAGCTGGAAGAGCCTTAACAGATTCCACTCTACCTCTTCCTAAACCATATTATGAATCCCAGTGACCCTGACTCTCCCATTTTCTCTGGCCTATTCCTCATCTGTTGACACTACCACTTGCTGTCGCCAACCACATGACTAACAAAGAAAAATCAAGTCTCTAAGTCCTTTATGCATTTTATTCTTCTCTACTTTCCTTTGTTCTTATTCTAGTCTCAGTCTGCAGTTTCTGATTGTCCATTTCCCTTAACAGTACCTCTTGGCCTTTAAGCCCAGGGTATATCACTCTCTCTAGGTTACACTTGAATCTAATCCTGGGTTCCCTTTTGACACAGTGCTACTCGCTATTGGGTAAATAACCTGTCTCTGTTCATCTATGGTAGAGACAGTTTGCATGGTGGTTTAAAACCTGAACAGCTCCACTTCTTACTACCTCTATGATCTTGGACAAATGACTTAACTTCTCTATGTTTCAGTATGGTGGCCTATAAAAAGAGATTAATATTAGCACTTATCTAAAAATGGTTATTAAGCATGAAATAGCATGATGATGATGATGATGATAAAAGTTGACATTGCTAGAGACCTTCCTAAGGACTTAGTAAACTTCACACTTACTAATGCATAATATTCTCACAACACCTCCACATTATAGCTACCAGTACTAGTCTCATTCTATAAATGAAGAAACTGAGCCTTTGAGAGGCCAAATATTTTTCCCTGTTGCATCCAGCTCTCAGGTACTACAGATAAGATTCTGACAGTACCTGGCACACATCAAAATTATAAAGTAATTGTTAGCTATTATTATTATCTGATAGATTGTCAGATACTGTCATTGATTTCCTCAATCAGAGCTTCTAAATATCTGTCTCATGTGTTTCTCTAAAGTCTCACTGCCACACACTAGTTCAGACATTTATAGTTTCTCACATAGATCTTAGATTGCAATAGTAGGATCCTCAGAGGTCTGACTCCTCCCTTCATCTGGCCCTCCACAAATTGCTGAGGTGACTTACATACAAGTTCCACCTTGCTAGTTGGGTCCACCTTGGAATTCTCCCAGGCAAAGGGTTGGGGATGTTTGCTTGTCTGTTTTCTCTATTGGACTATTTGCCAAAGAAAGTAAACTGTCCTCAATTCTATAACCCTTTGTTCATAGCTAGAAAGCAGACCAAGTGCTCAATGACTCAATGATGTTATTCTTCTATTGAAAATTTCCCAATACCTATCTATTGCTCCCAAAGTCAAAACTCATCCTTGAATTCAAGGCCCTCTAACATTATCCAACATAATATTTTTGTCTTTGATTATTTAGTAATTATTTATGCATTCAGCTCCCAATTACAAAATTCTTGTTATGTATTAGACTCAGTACTACATATTAAAAATAGAAAAATGGCTGCTTCTATGACTCCACCATAAATATTTTAGCTGAAGTGTATACCTGATACTAATTCCTGTCTATAGAGGAGGAGGAAGCTCCCAGCCAGGGAGAAGTCTTGGAGCTAAGGGCAGCAAGACACTGGTGTTGTCTAGCTTGATCTAGTTGAGGTCCAAGACTCATGTCTAACTTACCTGATTTTCCCTTACTATAATTATTTTCACCTCTCTTCTAGACTGTAACCTCCCTGAAAGAAAATACCCATCTTTGTCTCCCTAATCCACCATTTCTTAACACCATGACTTGCATATTTAGATATTCATTAATATTTACTATTTAGAATGGAATTAAATACATACCACACTGTACCATGAATGGAATGGCCATGGCTTGTCTTCTTTGATACTGAAGAGAATCTAAAGATGTCTCCATGTCCTTGCTATGTTGGTATCCAAATTCATTCCAAAATGACATTAGATTTCTGTTACCTAAAACAAAGAAAGCAGGCAAAGAATAATGAAAAACTAAAATAAAATCAACATTATCAAGATGATAAGTGAAGGAAAGTTTGGATATAAACACATGTATACACAATATGATCTCACCTGTGTAAAAACTAATACACAGGCAAAAATAAGAGATTCATATTTAATGCTGGTTATCTCTAAGTAGTGATGTTAGGAATGAAATGTTTTTTATACATTTTCACCTTTTCAAATTATCTGCAATAAATGATACTATCTTTACAATAAAACTAAAGACAACAGCAGTTATAATTTTGTATTAAAGTTAGAATAAAGCATATTGACATTTAAAATATTATTCTTAAGTATTCGCAGGAAGGAATGTACTAATTAAACTTTAAAGGCCACTTTTAAAATTATTGATACAAATATTTATTATTCCCATCACATAGCCAGAGTTTCTTTACCTTTTGTTATCTCTGGTTCTTTTTCTTTCCAATCTTTATTATTTTTGCCCTATGCTAGACCCAAACTATATACTCTCCTTGCTTAGAAACACCATGCATCACAGAAGACCACGGTAGAGTCCTCTTTAGAAGCTGTGCTCTTATCCTTTGATCTAGCAAGTGTATGGTTAGGAATATATTATAGCATTGTTTGGGAAAAAACTAGAAATAATATAAAAGCCTATGAATAGAGAACTGATAAGTTTTGTTTCCAAACAACGGAACACTGGGCAGCCTTTAATAAGAAGAAGGTAGACCTACGTGTAGTACTGCACCAAAAGCTTCAAGATACAGTTTAAATTTCTGAAACAAGATATAAAACAGTACTCCTAACATAATCAACTTTCATAACTTATAAAAGCATATACAAACTGGGCATCGTGGAGCATTCCCGTAAAGCCCAGAAACTTGGGAGGCTGAGGCAGGAGGATCGCAAATTTAGGCCGGTCTGGGCAACTAAGTGAGATGCTGTCTCAAAATGAAAAATAAAAAGTACTGGAATGTTATTCTGTGGTAAAGCAGTCATGAGTTCAATCCCCAGCACGTATATGTGTGTATGTATATGTGCGTGCACACACACGCACATATAAAACAGATAAAATGAATACATACGGGCTGAGGTTGTGGCTCAGTGGCAGAGCGCTTGCCTTGCACATGTGAGGCACTGGGTTCGATCCTCAGCACCACATAAACAAAAATAAAGACACTGTGTCCATGTATAACTAAAAAAAATAAAAAAATAAAAAAATGATCACTTTAAAAAAAACAAAACAAAACAAAAAAACGAATACATATAAAATTGTTATGAATATACTTTTCCTGAAGAGATGCAAAAGAAAGTTTCTTTTATTAGTGCATTATAATGATACCTGATAGTGGAATTCATTGTTACACATTCATATATGCACTTGATACACAAAAGTGTAAAATATTAAAATTTTAATAGTAGATATCTTTAGAGGGGAAAAAAAAGGAAGGTAAGAGAACTCAGGGGAAAACACTTTTACTTTTCACTTTTTTGAATATTTTGAGTATTTTTACATGTCCACGTACTACTTGAAAAAGCTTTTTTTTCCTCTTTTTTTAGACAAAGAGAATCCATGTTTGCTGATTTATCCAATATAGTAACCACTAACCACAAGGCCATGTGGCTACTAAGCTCTTGAAATGTGGCGGATACAGAACATTTTCATCGATGTCTACATTTCGAAAATGTGTTCTGAAAAGCAAACCTAGAAATACATAAAATAGTGTCACCACTGAAATACTTTAACATATGGTTGTGTAATTCATATAAAATATAAATAAATGACCTTCTCATTCCTGCTAAAATTCAGGCTCAGAGTGCTATGTACTTTTAAGACAAGTAGAGGAAGAACTCAGCCTTCAAAATGGACATACTTGTTGGGCTCGACTGAAAACAAACCTTAAAATTTCTTCTGGTCTTGTCTCCATACAGAATTCCAAGCTCTCTTGCCCTAAATTCTCCTTTGTATTCTGCCTTGAGTTCCAACTCTCAGTTTCTGCTCTTTGCTCAGTATTTGGTTTTAGTCCACCTCAGACTTCACATCTCTGCACAGCAGATCCTGGTGTCCTGCTTTGGATCTGAGGCTCTGCCTCCCTGATTTCCACGTTAACCATTTAGTCTTTACTGCATCAAGGCAGGGGTGCTACAGAGTAAAAGACATGGATGTGAGTGCTGGTACTATCACACATTAGTTGTGGTGGGCAAGCCACTAAATTTTATTATAAAGTAAGAGATTATAATAACTTGTCTTACAGGATTAACATTATTACAGATTAAATGTGAAGGCACTTTAAAAACCAAAGAGCCTGGAGGATTCTGGGAAGACAACAGAGTAAGAGACACCAGAAATCTGTTTCACCACCTAGACAAAAACTGAAC
>JAQQSJ010003454.1:0-11500 GCA_028644305.1 Xerus rutilus
AGAAAATCCACTTGTAAAATAACATTTCTTTGTAGTACAGACTATAGAATACCACCTTAATATAATGTCACCGATAATGGAACAAAAATCTGAAGAAAAAAGTTTTCTTAATTAGTAATAATAAAAGCAACAATGTAAATATTCCTGTTAGGGAAACCATAAAAATATAATAACATATATACATGGAGTTTAGCAAATAATGTGTTGACAATCAATTTTCCAAATGTATGAGGGAAAGTTAACCGATGGAAGTGTTTTAGTAATATTCTTCATTTATAGTGTTTGAGGTATTTTACACTTTAAAAAATTAGTCATTATTTGTATATATGAATAGAATTCTGTGTGACATTTCAATATGTGCATACAACATGTACTCATCAAATCTAGCTCTAGAAATCAGTAATCCTTCAGTCTAGGATTTTTTAATTTCCATGTATAAGAGCAGGTAGTACTTATTTTTCTATGTATAGCTATTTTACTTAGTTTATTTTCCCAGTATCATTCGTTTTTTAAACATTATGTTTCTTTTTATATTACTACTAAATACAAATATTTGAAAGCAGTAGGGAGATTACTCAGAAAACTTGGGGGAAAACAACATTTGACCCAGTTATTCCACTCTTGGGTACATACGCAAAGGACTTAAAATCAGCATACTATATTGATGCAGCCTTATCAATGTTTATAGTAGCTCAATTCACAATAGCTAAGCTATGGAACCAACCTAGGTGGCTGGATAAGATGAATGGATAAAGAAAAATGGGTATATATAAACTGTGAAATACTACTCAACCATAATGCAGAATGAAAATATGGCATTTAATGGTAAATGGAAGAAACTAGAAACTATCATGTTAAATGAAATAAGTCAATCCCTAAAATCTACAGGCTGAATGTTCTCTCTTACATGTGGATGCTAACACAATAAGGAGGACAGGGAGGGAAGAATAGATATTCATTGGATTAGACAAAGGTAAATGAAAGGCAGAGAGGGAGGATGAGAACAGAAAATACAGTAGAATGAATCAGACATATCTTTTTTATGTTTATATATTAATACACAACCAATGTAACTCTATATTATATACAACCACAAGAATAGGTAAAGTTATATTCCATGTATGTATAATATGTCAAAATACACTCTACTGTCATGCATATCTAATATATATATATATATATATATATATATATATATTCAGGAAAAGAAGACAGTAGAATTAATTGGACATGATTTTCTTATGTTCATAGGTGAATACAACCAATGTAACTCCATATCATATTCAACAAGAATGTATCCTAATTAGAATAAGTTATACTCCATGTATGTATAATACATCAATATACATTCTGTCATGTATATCTATAAAGAAGAATTTTTAAAAAAATACTCAAAAAATAGACCTTGCATAATATTAATGGCAAATTTTAGCACATTTTTCTCAATAGCTGATACAATTAGGCCATAAAATCAGTGAGAATGCAAAATATGTGAAGAAAGTACGGTCAGATATGACCTAATGGGCACTTATAACATATCACACAAAACTTCAATATCCACATTCTTTTCATATGCACATACAACATCAATCAAAATTAACAACATGTTGTGCCAGAAGCAAATGATGAACAATTCTAAAATGATAAAATCATTTGTGGTTTACATCAATTAATTGATTTAAGCTAAAATTTTAAAACAGATATATAACTAGAACATCTCATTTCCAGGAGGAAAAAGATACGATATGCACTTCTCAATAATCAATCAGTTGAAAAAAAAAATCAAAGTAGAAACTGTTTTAAATATTTAAAATAGTTAATAAAAAATGCTTGGCATATTTTCTTCTAGGATATAGCTATAACAGTGCTTATCAAGACCTTGATATCCATGATTATATACTAAAGAATAAGAACAGGATGAAAATCAGTAACTTAATCTTCCACTTCAAGAAGCTAGAAAAATGACAGAAAAACCAAACTTAACTAACAGAGAAGAAAAAAATTAAATCTAGACTATAAATTCATAAAATAGAAAAGAAACATAGAACTGAGCAAATTAACAATAATGAAAGCAGTTCAAAGAAAATTTATTAAATTAATGTATTTATAGCAAGATCATAAAAAAGCAATAGGAAAAATGACAAATTCCACTATTAATAATGAAAAGAAGGCTATCACCCCTAATCTTATAGGTATCCAAGAAGTAATGAGTAGATATTATGAGCAAGTTTATATTTTACAATTTGGATAAAATCATTAATTTCATTAATTACCATAGCAAAGACTACAGAAGAAAAAATGCAAGATATCTTTTGATATAATTTAAGGATTCCAAATGTCTTTTTAAAACCTTTCAATAAAAAGAGACCAAGGACACTGTGGCCTCATTGGTTAATTTTTCTTTAATGTTTCTTTCATAAACACTTAAGGAATAAAATGGCATTAGTCTTACTCAAATTCTTTCATTGAATAGTAAAAGAATGGAGCAATTTTTTTTAAGACTGGTGAATCACAATTCTCAGCAATAACACTTATATGGAAATGTTTCTCTTAATTTTAAACATTTGCCTTAATCTTAAATCTAGTATAATTGCTTTATAATTTCTACTCTAAAGCTAAATTCACTTTGTCATCTGCATTATTGTTTTCTGATCTCTTCTTTTACTTAGTCATAGTCTTATTTCATACCTTTTCTTTTTCCTTAAAGATAAATAAGAGGAAGAAGAAATAATTTTAAAATTGCTTTGAGAGTATCTGGGATAACTGAAATAATTTTAGACAAAGATTAGATATAGAATGAAAGAGAAGAAATAAATTCCTTCATTTTCCAAGGACATTATTTGCAATGCACTAGGGAAACCCAAAATTATGGTGTTGGATCATGCCTGACTAGATTTCTGTGCCAGGTTCTGCTTAACTCCAAAACATTCAATGTATCTATAAAATGTAAAAAAAAATAATATTATATTCCTCAAAGAATTGTTTTGAACAATCATGAAGGTATTGTAAACTCCTTAGAATAGTTTCTGACTTTTGTTTACACTCAGTTTAGAAATTACTTATTATTTCTGCATCGATAGCTAGTTCTGTGAAATAATAGAACAGGCTATAGTATATGGTAAATTTGTTCTGGGTTATTTTAAGTGTCAAATTTTGTGGAAAGACCTCTTAATGGAGTGCAGTATGGAAATATTAATACTATAAGGTGTTCTGATCCCTATATTCTGTGGAATCTACATGGGGCAGAAGTTTGAGAAACTGTGGGCAATGGCTGGCTTTAGGGACAAATGACATTTTAACACTTTTGCTAACAATGTATTGAGGACAGTGTCCTGGGTTTACCTAAGTATGTCTAGTATGTTAACTTGCAGAGGGATTTAAAGTTTCTAAGACAAGAAGATCAGTGATGAATGAACCTCAGTGACAGTTGGGACAAAGATACCAATGATACCTTGGGAAATTATCTGTTATGACAATGAATTTCCCCAGGTTCTTATACTATTTTATAAAGAACAAATCCAAAGAAATGTTAAATGAATCACAGAGTTTGAGGAAGAATTCATGACAATTCTAAACAATGAAAAATTTCTACAAAGAATTGCAGAAAAGCTGCAGCTTCTACAAGTTACTACTTAAGCCTCTTCTGCCTCAAGGCATCAGGTGTTATGGGAAAACACTTGAGCTCACTAATTCACTTATTCTAATCTCTTTCGGTTGTAAAACTTTCTCTATTTATGGTCTATAAATCTCTCTTTTGAGAACTTCCTTTTTCCTTTTTGCTTTTGTTTGTTTTGTTTCATTTTTAAAGTTCATATATATAATAGCAAGTTTATCTGATCTTTGTTTCTATCTTGAGAATAATGTTGGCATTTGAACTCTGGTCTCTGTTTTGTCTTCTATGAAGTTATAGATCCCCACTGTGAGATATACTGTCTGACTGCTTCCATAGATGATCATATTCTTGCCCTCTGCAAAGTGAAAATTTACTTAATGTTGTCAATTCAGGTTAAGTCCTATGATACTTCTTAACATGATTGACCTACAGTACTCAGGGCACAAAGACTAATTAGTATTTTTAGCTCTCATTTTTAATTTTCCCACCCTACAAAGGACACTTAGTAGACATTGGCCTTCAACTCTGTCCATCTTCATGGATCACAGATGTGCAATTCCTCTATCCACCACATAAGAGACAACCATTTATCAGAATTTAGGCATATTAACTCACACTTTTCTCTGTTGATCCATGAAGTCAGCTATTGTTACTTTGCTATATTATTTTTTTGGCATAAGAGCATCCTTATTGACACTTAGAAATTTTTTCAAAATTTCTTCTTTTTTCTTTAAAGGGCAGAATGCATTTTCATTCACAGTACACATATGCAGTGCAATATTTTATTTCTCTGGTTGTGCCACAAAGTAGAGTCACACCATTCATGTCTTCATACCTGAACCAACTATAATGATGTCCATCTTATCCACCATCTTTCTTCCCCTCTCCATGCTCCTTCCTTTCTCCTTTATCCCCTATTCTCCAAAGTTCCTCCATTTCTCCCATGTTTCTCCCCACTTCCATTGTGAATAAGCATCCACTAATGAGAGAAAACATTCAGCCTTTGGTTTTGGGGGATTGGCTTACTAGCTTGGCATGATATTCTCAAACTAGATCCATTTACCAGCAAATGTCATGATTTTATTCTCTTTTATTGCTGAGTAATATTCCATTGTGTATATATACCACTCATCTATGGAAGGACATCTAGGTTGGTTCCACAATTTAGCTATTGTGAATTCTGCTGCTATAAACATTGATGTGGCTGCATTACTGTAGCATGCTGATTTTAAGTCCTTTGAGTATAGAACAAGGAGTGGGATAGCTGGGTCAAATGGTATTTCCATTCCAAGTTTTCTAAGGAATTTCCATACTACTTTCCAGATTGGTTGCACCAATTTGCGGTTCCACCATCAATATAAAAGTGTACCTATTTTCCCACATCCTTGTCAACACTTATTATTGTGTATATTCTTAAAACTGCCATTCTGACTGGAGTGATATAAAATCTCAGAGTAGTTTTGATTTGCAATTCTCTAATTCCTAGAGATGTTGAGCATTTTTTCATATATTTGTTGATGGATTGCATAACATCTTCTGAGAATTGTCTGTTCAGTTCCTTAGCCCTTTATTGATTGGGTTGTTTTTTTGTTGATAAGTTTTTTGAGTTCTTTCTATATCCTGGAGATTTGTGCTCTATCTGACATGCATGTGGCAAAAATTTGCTCCCAGAATGTAGGCTCTCTCTTCACCTCACTGTTTCTTTTGCTAAGAAGCTTTTCAGTTTGAATCCATTCCATTTGATATTAATTCTGCCTATCCAAGAACGAGGGAGTTCTTTCCATTTTCTAAGACCTTCTTTAATTTTCCTTAGCATTCTGTAGTTTTTATTGTAGAAGTCTTGCACCTCTTTCATGAAGCTGATTACCAAGTATTTTATTGTTTTTGCTTTTGTTTTTTAGGCTATTGTAAATGGAGTAGTTTTCCTAGTTTCTCTTACTGAGGATTCATCACTGATGTAAAGAAATGCATTTAAATTATGTGTGTGGATTTTATATCCTGCTACTTTGCTGAATTCATTTATTAATTCTAGAAGTTTTCTGGAGCCTGTAAGTATAGAATCATGTCATCAGCAAATAGTAATAGTTTGAGTTCATCTTTTCCTATTTGTATCCCTTTAATTTCTTTCATGTGTCTAATTTCTTTGGCTAGAGTTTTAAGGACTATGTTTAATAGAAATGATGAAAGAGGGCTTTCACCTCTTTTGTTAAATTGATTCCCAAGTATTTTATTTTTTTGAGGCTATTGTGAATGAGATAGTTTTCCTAATTTCTCTTTCAGAGGGTTTATCACTGATGCATAGAAATGCAATTGATTTGTGGGTGTTGATTTATATCCTACTATTTTGCTGAATTCATTTATTAATTCCAAAAGTTTTCTGGTAGAAGTTTTTGGATCCTCTAATTATAGAATCAAGTTGTCCACAAATAATGATAGTTGGAGTTCCTCTTTTCCAATTTGTATCCCTGTAATTTCTTTTGTCTGTCTAATTGCTCTGGCTAGTGTTTCAAGGACTATGTTGAATAGCAGTCCTGAGAGGGGGCTAGTTCCCATTTTCAGAGGGAATGATTGCATTTTTCTTAGGATGATGATGGCCTTGGGTTTAGCATAGATAGCTTTTACAAAGTTGAGGAATGTTCCTACTAGACCTCTACAATGCAAACTACAAGACACTGAAGAAAGACATTGAAGAAGACCTTAGAAGATGGAATAATCTCCCATGCTCCTGGATAGGCAGAATCAATATTGTCAAAATGGCCATAGTTCTCAAAGTGCTATATAGATTCAATGACCCCAATTAAAATACCAACATCATTCCTTATAGAAATAGAAAAGGCAATCATAAAATTCTTTTGGAAGAATAAGAGACCCAGAATAGTCAAAGCAATCCTTAGCAAGAAGAGTGAAGCAGGAGGCATCACAATACCAGACCTCAGATTATACTACAAAGCTATAGTACCAAAAACAGCATGGTACTGGCACCAAAATAGACATGTAGACCAATGGTATAGAATAGAAGACACAGAAACGAACCCACTTACATACAATTACCTTATACTAGATAAAGGAGCCAAACACGTACACTGGAGAAAAGACAGCCTCTTCAACAAATGGTGCTGGGAAAACTGGAAATCCATATGCAGCAAAATGAAACTAAACCCCTATCTCTCACCATGCACAAAATTCAACTCAAAGTGCATCAAGGACCTGGGAATCAGACCAAAGACCCAACGCCTAATAGAAGAAAAAATAGGCCCAAATCTTCATCATGTCGGATTAGGACCATACTTCCTTAACAAGACTCCTATAGCATAGGAAGTAAAATTAAGAATCAACAAATGGGATGGATTCAAACTGAAAAGCTTCTTCTCACCAAAACAAATAATTAATGAAGTGAACAGAGTGCCGACACTCTGGGAACAAATCTTTGCCACACACACATCTGATAGAGCACTAATCTCCAGGATATATAAAGAACTCAAAAAACTTATCACCAAAAAATCTAAAAACCCAATCAATAAGTGGGCCAAAGAGCTGAACACAAACTTCATAGAAGAAGATATATAATCCATCAACAGACATACGAAAAAATGTTCAACATCTCTAGCAATCAGAGAAATGCAAATCAAAACTGCCCTAAGATTTCATCTCATGCCAGTCAGAATGACAATTATCAAGAATACAAACAACAATAAGTATTTCCTAGGTTGTGGGGAAAAAGGCATGCTCATACATTGCTGGTGGAACTGAAAATTTGTACAACCAATCTGGAAAGCAGTATGGAGATTCCTTAGAAAACTTGGAATGGAACCACCATTTGAGCCTGCTATCCCACTCCTTGGTCTGTACCCAGAAGACTTAAAAACAGTAAACTACAGTGCTGCAGCCACTTCAATATTTATAGCAGCTCAATTCACAATAGCTAAACTGTGAAACCAACCTAGATGCCCTTGGATAGATGAATGGATAAAGAAATTGTGATATATATACACAATGGAATATTACTCAGCAATAAAAGAGAATAAAATGATGGTATTTGCAGGTAAATGGATGGAGCTGGAGAATATCATGCTAAGTGAAGTAAGCCAATCTCAGAAAACCAAATGCCAAATGTACTCACTGATAAGTGGATGCTGATCCATAATGTGGGGAAGGTCATGGGAACAATGGTGGAACTCTGTTCACAGGAGTGTAAGGGGGGAGGAGGCATGGGGACAGTAAAGGTGGTGGAATATGATGGTCATCATAGCCCTAACTTTATGTATGACTGCATATATGTTGTGATCCTATACAACTTACAACTAGAGAATTGATATGTTATCCTCTATCTATGTACAATGAATCAAATTGTACTCTGTTATCATGTAAGCCTAAATAGAACAAATAATTTAAATGTGGAAAAAAAAAAAGGAATGATGAAAGAGCACATCCCTGTCTTGTTCCAGTTTTTAGAGGGAATGCTTCCAATTTTTCTCCACTTACAATGATATTGGCTTTGGGCTTAGCATAGATAGCTTTTACAATGTTGAGATACGTCTCTACTGTCCCTAGTATTTCTCGTGTTTCAAAGATGAAGGGGTGCTGTATTTTGTCAAATGCTTTTTTGTGTCTATTGAGATAATCATATGATTCTTATCTTTAAGCCTATTGATGTGATGAATTACATTTGTAGATTTCTGTATGTTGAACCATCCTTGTATCCCTAGATAAACTTCACTTGGTTGTGATGCACTATCTTTTAAAAATGTTTTTGTATTCAATTTGCCAGAATTTTATTGAGAATTTTTGCATCTATGTTCATAAGAGATATTTGTCTAAAGTTTTCTTTCCTTAATGTGTCTTTGTCTGGTTTTGAAATCAGGGTGATATTGGCTTCACAGAATGAGTTTGGAAATGTTCTTTCTTTTTATATTTCATGGAATAATTTGAGGAGTACTGGTATTAGTTTTTCTTTGAAAGTCTTGTAGAACTCAGTTGTGAATATATCTGGTCTTGGGCTTTTCTTTGTTGGTAGGCTTTTGATAGTGTCTTCTATTTCATTGCTTGAAATTGATCTGTTTAACTTGTGTATATCATCCTGATTCAGTTTGGGTAAATCATATGACTAGAAATTTGTCAAGTCTTTGATATTTTCTATTTTATTGGAGAACCAATTTTCAAAATAGTTTCTAATTATCTTCTGTATTTCTATAGTGTCTATCATGATATTTCCTTTTTCATCATGTATTTTAGTAATTTGAGTTTTCTCTCTTCTTCCCTTCATTAGTGTAACAAAAGGTTTATCAATTTTATTTACTTTTTTCAAAGAATCAACTCTTCATTTTGTCAATTGTTTTAAATTATTTTGTCTTACTCTCATTAATTTCAGCTCTGATTTTAATTATTTCCTGTCTTTTACTACTTTTGGTGTTGTTTTGTTCTTTATCTGGGGCTTTGGAAATGTAATGTCAGGTCCTTTTTGTTGTTGTTGACTTTTTTTTCTTTTAAGTAATGAACTCCATGCAATGAACTTTCCTCTTAGTACTGCCTTCACAGTATCCCAGAGATTTTGATATGTCGTATCAGAGTTCTCATTTACCTCAAAGAATTTTTTCATCTCTTCTCTGATGTCTTCTGCAGTCCATTGTTCATTCAATAGCATATTGTTTAGTCTTCAGGTGTTAGAGTAGCTTCTATTTTTTATTTTTTCATTGATTTCTAATTTCATTCCATTATGGTCTAATAGAATGAAGAGTGGTATCTCTGTTTTTTGCATTTACTAAGAGTTGCTTCGTGACATAATATATGATCTATTTTAGAGAAGGATCCATGTGCTACTGAGAAGAAAGTTTATTCACTCATCGATGGATGAAATATTCTATATATGTCTGTTACATTTAAATTATTGATTGTATTATTGAGTTCAATAGTTTCTTTGTTTAGCTTTTGTTTGGAAGATCTATCAAGTGGTGAAAGATGTGTGTTAAAGTTACCTATTATTATTGTGTTGTGGTCTATTTGGCTCTTGAAATTGAGAAGAGTTTGTTTGATGAACATAGATTCTCCATTGTTTGAGCATATATATTTATAATTGTTATGTTTTTTGATGTATGTTTCCCTTAAGTAAAATGAAATGACCTTCTTTATCACTTTTGACTAACTTTGGCTTGAAGCCTACTTTATTTGATATGAGGATGGAAACTCCTTCTTGTTTACATGTCAATGTGAGTGGTATGTTTTTTTTCCAACCTTTTACCTTCAGTCTGTGATGTCTTTTCCTATGAGATGAGTCTCTTGTAGGCAGCATATTGTTAGGTCTCTTTTTTAAGTCCAGTCTGCCAATCTATGTCTTTTGAATGATGAGTTTAGGCCATTGACATTCAGGGTTATTATTGAGACATGTTTTGTATTCTCAGTCATTTTTGTTTATTTTTGGTTTTTAACTTGCCCTTGGTTTCTCCTTTGATTGGCCTTTATTTTAGTGTAGTTCCTCTTTTTCCTGATTTTCATTGTTTTTCATTTTCTAGGCATCTAGATTTTATAGGCATCTGGGACATCAGGAATTTCCCTACAAAGTTTCTTTCAGGGATTTGATGTTTTAATGAAGGGCTCTGGTTCAGGAGAATCTATGATGAAAACTTTCAGAGTCATAACCTGAAAGAAAATAAAACATGTAAGGGAGCCTGTTGTCCATGGGTGTTTGAGTACTAGGTCAAATAAACAGGATAAAATATTTAAATCTCACTGTTCCTTGAATTTTTTAAATAGAGATAAAATTTGTAAAATAAAAGTATATAATTCAGTGTTATCTACCACATTCACAATTTTGAGTAACCATAACCTGTCTAGTTCCAAGACATTTGGATTAGCTCAAGAGGTTTTAAAAGCAAGTAAACTCATCTCACAAGAATTTCTCTTTGTAACTGAGAGCCTATTTTAGTCATCCTTCCATAACTATGACATGATACCTTAGGAAATAAACTTAAAGGGGAAAGGTTTATTTTGGCACATGGTTTCAGAGGTTTCAGTCCATGGTTGGCTTTTAGGCCTGTGGTGTGGCAGAACATCATGGCAGGTGACAAGTATCAAGGCAAATCTGCTCACCTGATGGTCAGCCAAAAGAGACTTCACTTTTATAACAATACTCCTCTCCCAAATATCATAAAGCTACATACAAATCCATAAAAGGATCAATCCACTGATTAGGTTAGTGCCCTCATGGTGGCACTAAAGGACCCACCTCTGAACACTGCTGCAGGTGGGACCAAGCCTTCAACACATGAGCTCTTGAGGGATATTTAAGATGTAAACCATAACAGAACTCATTTTATGTTTAGATTCTAAGGATGTCATAACCATTCCTCAATTGTTTGGCCAACGTTAACAATGCAGATGGCAGTATGTATACATGTGCCTCCTCATATTCTACTTTTCCATGTTAAGCAAGTAATAACCATTGATATCCCCACAACTTTACATTCTGTGAAACAAAAATTCCAAATATCTGTAGAAATAATGATCTACACAGGAAAACTAATTCTTTGGCTTGTAGCTTTTTTTGGAAAGTTTATGGAGCTTATTATTACTACCTATTTCCCATTTGCCTTATGCCTGTGCCTGACCCTAAAGGCTATTTATTATAGCTTAAATCACTGTTTTTCTACTCCATGGTATTCGGTATATATGTGTGTATTGAAGAGAGGAGTACACATCAATTCAAAGAATAAATAAACTTTTTATAATAAAAGCTCCTTTTAAAAAATTAAAGTGTACATGAGGCTAATTATCAACTCAGTCATATTGTTAAACTTATTACAAAAAATTAAAAGGTAACTTTTTCTTAAATAACCAACAATGTTACTTACATAGTTTTTATTTTCCTTCTAATTAACAGAATTTCTTTTAATT
>JAQQSJ010003455.1:0-11499 GCA_028644305.1 Xerus rutilus
ATCACCACCATTTCCACCACCACCATCACCACCACCACCACTATCACCATCATCACCACCACCACCATCTCCAGCACCACCACCACCATCACCATCACCACTGTCACCACCATCACCACCATCACCATCACCACCATCACCATCATCACCACCACCATCATATCACCATCATCACCATCACCACCACCATCACCACTATCACCACCATCACCACCATCACCACCACTATCACCACCATCTCTACCACCATCTCCACACCATCTCCACCACCACCACCACCATCATCACCACCATCACCACCACCACCACCACCACCACCATCACCACCATCACCATCATCACTATCACCATCACCACCATCTCCACCACCATCACCACCACCACCACCACCACCATCACCACCATCACCATCATCACTATCACCATCACCACCATCTCCACCACCATCACCACCACCATCACCACCACCACCACCACCACCACCATCGCCACCACCATCAAGGAACCGAATATTTTGCATGGAAAACTCCCAGCCCTAACCCAACACTCCAGCCTGGCCCTGGCTGTGAGCGGGTCTGTCTGCGCATGGGGCACTCTCAGCCCACTGGCTCTTCCCCGGGCCCCTCAACACAGCTCCCTTGTGGGCCGGCCGGGAGGAGAACGCTGATGAGACGGAGGCGGCCGGCACCATGGCTTGCACAGCCCCGCCCCGTGGGACAAGCTGTCCCGTTTGCTGGCCCTCTCTGGCTTTCCACAGCGTTTCCAAGCCCCCTCCCTAGCGGGTGTCCATGGGGGTGTGGTCTGGGGCCATGCGGTGGCAAGGCTGGAGGGCTGTGGTCACTCTGCGGCTCACTGGCTGACAGCCTCTCGTGTGCCTGGTCGTATACAGCTGGCACCCGACCCCACGCCATGGGTGTCCCACGTGGGCTCTCCCCAGCCCCCGGTGAGCAGGAGCATGGGCATCTTGAGCCCCACGTGGTAGGTGAGCAGACAGGCTCAGAGGCTGGGGACGTCTGCCAAAGACCAGCAGGTGGCCAGTGGCAGCTTGCGAACACTCGGGGACTCTGAGTCCTTTGACATGCAGGGCCAATGGAGGTAGGGGGCAGAGGGCACGTGGCCAGCCTGGTCACATTTGGAAGCCCCAGATTTAGGTTTCAATGGCATCTCCATACGAGGTCATCAGTAGCCCAAGCGACAGGACAGAAGGAAGGCAGTCCCTCAGCATCCCACATCGTCTGCCCTTGGTCCCCTTTGTCCCCAGGACGCTGTCTGGTGGGTGCCCAGGAGGGACCTGGGAGCTGCAGGGCGGGGCCGGGAGATGCTCTTCCTTGAGATCTGCCCATGGTTCCACTCACTTCAGCCAGAGCGCTGGTGTCCTTCTCCCACTGAGACAACAGGCCAATAGGAGCCCAAGAGAAGGGGAGAGAAATCGCCCTCGACCCCTGTCCCGGGTATCACTTTTGGAAAGAACAACTTGACTGAGATGTAATGCACATGCCGGACGGTTCACTCACATAGAGTATCAATTTTGGAACCTTTATCAGCCCCCAGAGAAACCCTGTGCCCATAAGCAGACGGTCCTCATCCTCCCTCCCCGTCGTCCTGGCAACCTGCCGTGCCCGGGCTCTGCCTGCTCACCTTCTCTGGGCTTCTTTCACTTAACAGTGTTTCCCAG
Source organism: Xerus rutilus (assembly GCA_028644305.1). NCBI lineage: Eukaryota > Metazoa > Chordata > Mammalia > Rodentia > Sciuridae > Xerus > Xerus rutilus. Next base: position 1,676 of record JAQQSJ010003455.1, read on the forward strand.
CGCCACCCACGGGCAGCGTGAAGCAGTGACCCCCGCCTTTTAGAATGCGTCGTATTTCATCATAAGGACACGACCACACTTTATCCCTGCCAACATTTTCCAACTTGCTGGGTGGCCTGTGTGGTATGGAAGCACTTCGCTGGGCTTCCGTGTCCCTGATAAGATTGGTTATGAGGCTTTATTAACTTACTGATGTAAAACAGGATAGCGTCTGAGCCGTGCTGGGAACTTAAGAAGCAATGGGCAGCTGGGCGCGGTGGCGCACGCTTGTGATCCCGGCACTGTGGGAGGCTGAGGCAGGAGGATCGCGAGTTCAAAGCCAGCCTCAGCAACGGCGAGGCGCTAAGCAACTCAGTGAGACCCTGTCTCTACATAAAACACAAAATAGGGCTGGGGATGTGGCTCAGTGGTCGAGTGCCCCTGAGTTCAATCCCCAGTACCAAAAAAATGAGAAAAGAAACAATGTTATCAACAAGGCATCCGAGGTGCACTCCTATTATCTCAGGAGGCTGAGGCAGGAGGACCCCAAGTTCCAGGTCAGGCTAAGCAATTCAGCTAGATTCTGTCTCAAAGTAAATAGAGCACAAGGTGGGGTGATCTTGTGCCCCAAGACATTGGGCAATGTCTGGAGATGTTTGCAGTTGTCACCAGTGTGAAGAGTGCCATTGGCCTCTAGTGGGTGGAGGCCGGGGGGGTGTGCCTTCAACAACCTACAATGCACAGGATGTCCCAGCAAGGAGTCATCTGTCCCCAAATGTCGGTACTACTCCAGGGTAATAGAGACTCATGACTCCCTTGTTCTGCCATCTGTATCTCTATTAATATGGTCAGGGCTTAATCTCATGTGGGAAGAATGGGTTCTACCTAAAAAGCTGTCCTTCCACATCTAACTGCAACTCACCCGAACTCCCTGGAGAAGTTAAATGATATATTTTTTTCTTGGTGAAATGGGTGGAATCGAATCAGGCCTCCCTTGTTTTGGACTTAATGGATTTGACCCCTGTGGCCCTGGCTGTAGGAACTTGGCATTGAAGCCTCCTCGTTTTCCTTCACCTGGCTGCAGTCCAGCTTTCGATTTGGTGAAGAGCTGATGGGACCTTTTTTGGACAATCTGATGGTGGTGGCTGTGGCCCCTCAGCCCTGCGTCATCTCCAGATGTGACAAACAGCTTCTTGGTGGGACCTTGTGTCTCAAACTGCCACCACGGCCAAGGTCAGGGCCCACAGCCAGGCTGGGCCTCCCCCAGCTGCCGAGGTTGTCGTCACTCATGGGTGGACACGTGGGGGGTGGAGCTGGCCTGGTCAGCCGCCCCCTCGGGCTTTTGTCCAAAGCTCGTTGAAAACCCAAGGTTTTCCAGCAGCGTCAGATCTCAGACCACAGACCACATGCAGCAGCTGGAGCCCCCGAGGCCCCTCAACCTGGCTTCGTTTTATTTCAAGCAGATACTTAATTTGTGGCATGGGGGGCATTTTCCTTCTTCTAGGGGGACGATGACATTCCGGGGACCAGGACAGCAATGAGGTCCTGCTAGGTCCCTAGTGGTCTGCATGCCACCCCAGGTGGCCCAGGGTCATCCCCAGCCTGTGCTCCTGGTTCCCCTGCGGCAACTGTTCCGCAGCAGGTGCGTGGCCGAACTCAAGGTGTCTCCCCCGGGTTTTGGCCTCGGCCATAGCTCTTTCTGTTTCTCTGAAATCCAGGGCTTTTGAAACACAAAATCTGGGATGGAGGCCACCAGCTGCCCCACCCCACCCGGACCCAGGTGGTACCAGGGATTGAGCTCAGGGCCACTCAACCTTTGAGCCACATCCCCAGCCCTATTTTGTGTTTTATGTAGAGACAGGGTCTCACTGACTTGCTTAGCGCCTCGCCCTTGCTGAGGCTGGCTTTGAACTCAGGATCCTCCTGCCTCAGCCTCCCTAAGTGCTGGGAGGACAGGCGTGGCCACCATGCCCGGCTGCCTGTGCTGCTTTCCCGTTCTCCTCCTGCCCTGCGTCCTAACCATCTCTCGGATGTGCACGTTTCAACCTCACCTGATCCTTATGAGGGCTACCTGCGATCCATGGCGGGAGTGTCGTAGGCCAGGACTTACTCCACCACCCCCAGTCCGAAGGCACCCCAGCCTCCCTGGTAGAACACTTTTGTTCCGCAGGCCTAAGCAGTGTTCTGACGATCGCCCTCCGACCTGCATCACCACCCTCTGTTACTTTTGCTTTGTGTTTATTCGAGGATGAGTCCCTCAAACTAAAGTCACCTGCTTGGAGTCCTGCGTTTGCAAATTGTAGTAAAGGCCGGCAGGTCCGGTTCCCAGGAGGCGCAGGCAGCCCCTGGCCCCAGCTCGTGCAGCCGTGCCGTGTCTGCTCTCAGCTCTTTCAGGAGGTCCCTTCCTCGTCCCCGTGGGTCCCTCCACAGGGCCTAGATTGGGGTCATTTGGGGAAGGTCCACTGAAAGCACGAAGGAAGGGCTCGGTCCCCAAGTCTGGTTTAGGAGGGAAAGAATCTCCCTCGGCCCTAAGGGCAGACGCCTGGCTGTCCCTGTCCTCTGTGGTCCCGAATCCCCACCCACAGGAGGGATGCTGCACCGCCCGGTGGACACTGGCTATGAATCCACAGGCTTCTCAGGACAAGGACGGTGCCTGGCTTATTGGCTGGGCAATCCAGGGCAAGTCACTTGCCGTTTCTGTGCCGAAGTGTCTCCCCTGACAACTAGATCCTTTCCTGCTTGGGGAGACAGAGGGAGAGGGATTCTCCACCCAAGGGTTTCAAACGCCTCAAACGCAAGTACCAGGGGCCCTTGGGTGTCAGGTGGGCAGTAGGGAGAGGTAGGGCTGGGGCGGGTCCGAGCCCCGCTCTGCAGAGGGCCGTGTGACTGAGCTGTGCCCATCCACTGCGGTTCCCCGAGACCCCTGTCCAGGGCGACGGGTCTGTGGCGGGGCTGAAGACTCTGCCCTTGGCCGAGGCGCCATGATGCACGGGGTGTCCAGAGACGGGCCCACAGGGCTGTCACTGCCGGCTGCTGGGCGCCTGCCCAGCTGCCCCCGTCCCCGTGGCCCTGCTTCTTCGTCATTTGGTGAAACAGCCTCGCTGGCTCGGAAGGCGCGTGACCTGGGCGGTGCCCACAAGGGTGTCGCGCCTCCATCCCCTCTGCACGCAGTTCCCCTCCTGGAACACCAGCTGCTGGTGAGGATGGCGAAATGAAGCTTAATGAGTAGCTAGGGGACAGGCCAGGGTGGCTGTGCGGCAGCCCGAGGTGTCAGGGGCAGGGACTGGCTCACCAACACGGCCGGTTGTCCCGGCCCCTCTGGGTCGGAACCCTGGCTCTGTCGCTGCTGTGTGACCTTGGGGAAGTGACTGGGTCTCTCTGAGCCTGTCTCCTCTGGGTAGGGTTCCCGGTAGCTCTAAGCACTCTCTGATGGAAGGATGCCACACCCCCAGGCCTCAGGCAATCTCTGCCACATCACCATGTCACCTCTTTTGTAATAGTCCTAATGAGTGGCTAGGACACCTGACACAGAGCTCGGCCGCTGTTCTGAAGGTGTCACAGACTTTTGCTCATTCGACCCTCCCATCAGCTCTACTAGGGAAGGATCCTTTTTATCCCCGTCTTACAGATGGGACATCAAGGCACAGAGAGGTCAAGTGGCTTGCCTGAGGTCACACAGCACGGCCGCTCCAGAAATTCTACGCTGCATGCTTTAAAGAGACTGCATTTAAAAATTTTCACACCTGCCTTAGCTTCTCCCGAAGCATCGACATCATGAAATCATGGGTTTGGTATTCTGTATACACACGGACACACACACATACGTGCCCAGTGTGTTTCCTAATGCACACGCAAGTAAACACCCAACTACGTAAACAATCTTTGCTAGTCGGTATAAAGGGGCTGGCATACAGTAGGCATGCAATAAATGCAGTTGTGCTCCCTGGCTAAGCCCGAGCCCTGTGCTACAGCCTGCCTCCTCCAAGAGGCCCTCTCAGACCACCCCCAGGTCCCTGCTGCCCTCTGGTGACCTTCTGCCCTTTGGCCTCCTGGGGTGTGACACTTGTCACCGTAATGGGTATCTTTCTCTCCCTCCCTGGTTTGACCCCTGGCCAGGACAGCGTACTTGGCAAAGGTGGGCCGTGCTCAACGTGAGGCTGGAGATAAACTCACCAAAGTCCTCATGGAGGATGATGGGCAGGCAGCGCCACCTGACCCCACGTGTCCCCGAGTTAATCATCAAACCTGGGAGGTCACGCACAGTCCAGGGGCCATGGAACACCTGGGCCACCAGGGCCTCCTGGGAGCTCGACTCTCACTTTACAGACAGGGAGACTGAGGCCCAGTGGTGTGTGCGAGTGGCTCGGGTTTTCCCAGGGAGGGAGCGACAGAGATCCAGTCATGCCCAGGCCTAACGCCCTGCATGGCTCCCTAGTGCCTCTGGGTAAGGTTGAGCCTGGCTTGGCTCAGACATCCCTGTGCCTCTGGCTCCCGCCCAGCCAGCTTGCTCCTTGCCCCTGCCCTCTCCAGGCAGCCTCCCAGCCCCCAGGGCCAGGCCAGTCCCCTGCTCTGGGCTCCTGCAGCCCCGTCCACTCCCAGCTGCCTGTGTCCACTAGAAGAGATGACAATTGCTCCTTTGTGGCCCTCAAGGGCACTGTGAGAACAGGGGACGTGTTATCTTGTTTGAGGCTAAAGGTCCCATGGATTGGCACATAGTAGGTGTTCAATAAATATTTATTCAGTGAATGAATGAGTGGTCAGACTGTCATTTGAACAGACACTGCGCCCCTGTGTTGGGTGTGAAGTCTCTGAGCCTTTCTCGTGTGACAGAGGGACCTCCTTGTCCTCACTTTCCTGTCTCAGAGGAAGGGCTTTCACCTCTGATGAGCCCTGGATTAGAGTGAGATTTGGAGAAGTTTGTCACGGGTAGGGGGTCTAGTGTCTCTGTCCCTTCCCAGCTGGGCGTCCATGGCCAAGTGAATGTCCCTCTCTGAGCCTCCATTTGCTCATCTGGTAGATAGGACCAGGAAATGTGCACAGGGAGGCTGGGGATGCTGGGGAGGCCACGGAGGCCGTGAACATTGACCTCCCCTGCCTTCCTCCTCCGTCCCAGGGAGCCTTGGGTGGGAGCTGCCCCTTTAACACAGGAGGCGGGGCCGAGGCCAGGGAGGCTGGCAGAGGCTGGCAGGAAGTAGCCGGGGCCAGCTGGTCTGGGGACAGCAGCAGGGAGGTGAGGACCCGGGAGCGGAGGGCTGCCGGGGCTCAGGGTGCGTGTGAGCGGTGGCCGTGGCCCTCGGGGGCCAAGGCAGCTGAGTGGCTGGACAGAGGAGAAGAGTGAGGTCTGAGCCGGGGAAAAGCTCCAGCTCAGGGGCCCTGCAGGGGACGCCCGGCCTGGGGCCGGTCCTGCTGGCCAGAGGGCAGGGCTGGGCACCCCGCCAGGCCAGCCCTGGGCTCTCCGGCCACACCTGGGATTGGACCAGGGACAAGGCCGCCGAAGGCTGGGCCCTGACCCCAGTTCACATGGACCGTGAGGCCCCTGCGGAAGAGGCCAGGGCCACGCGCTGCTGGGATCCGAGCCCCAGCCCTGGGTCCCCCGTCCTGTCCCCTGGAGAGCGGGCCCTGGCTGCCACCTTAGCCCCCGTGGGCGTCACTCTGGGCAGGGACTGCAGGTCCCTGGGCCAAGGCCTCAGCTCCACCCCAGGCCTAATGGGACCGACCTGGCTGTCAAGAGGGGCTGTGGGCCACTCGGGGCTTATTCATTTAACTGATGGCTGCTGTCTCTTGAGGGGGGTTGGTATAGCCAAGAGGGTGGGAGACACCTGGGCCTGAGCTGGGAGCATCTGACTCCTCAAGACAAATGGCAATTAAGTATCAAAGGCCCAGCCTTTAAGAATAATTCTGGCCATGCTAACAGCAGGTGGAGGGCAGCCCAGGCCAAAGCCCGCGGCCTGGGTCCAACTCCGTTTAACCCTCCCTAGCTGGGTGACTTCCTAGTTGTGTGACCTTGGATGGCGACTCCTCTGGGCCTCGTTGTCTGTTACATGGAGCAAGTAATCTCGGTGCTGTCGTGAGCGTTAGATGAGATAATACACAGGGTGCTTGGCACAGTCTCCGCCACTGTTAGCTAGCGCCAGCGTATGTCAGGGCCAGTCCTGTGCCTCTACCGCCTGGCGTAACTTAGTCCTGGCAACCACGCTGCGGCACACAAGCTCTTCTAGTTTGTGGTGTGGCTCGTGTGTTCTCGCTTCTCAGGTCTTGGTTTAAATGTCCCACTTCCTGTAGGTCTTTCCTGACCGGCCCACCCAAAACAGGTCCCCTTGTTCTTTTATTTACGACATGTGTGTTTCAATACGCAGCAGTTTTCACCATTTCTGATTATTTTGTTTGTCTATGCAGTTATTTGTTGCATGCTGATCTCATCAGACTATCGGCTCTAAAGTGGACCTCTGTCTGCTTCACTGTGGTGTCCGCAGTCCCTAGGTCGAGGCCTGCACCTTGTAGGTGCTTTAGAAACAGGCTAGCGTGAGGGTGAACGGCTGGCATTGTTAAAAGGCCCCCATGAGGTAACACCTCCAGAGAACCCAGCCAACAGACCAGGTGAGCTGTGATCATTAGGAATGCCCACCCCGGCCAGAGAGGTAGGGGCTGGCTTTATCTCCATGTGACAGAAGGGGAAACAGGCACAGAGAACTTAGGACACTTGCTTGGGTCACACAGCCAAGGAAGTCAGAGCTGGTTTCTAACTTTGACCCTAAGGCCCAGGATTTCGGGCTCCAGAATTGGGGTGAGGTCCTGGAGCGGCTCAGGCTTCGCCCTGCCTTGCGGGGGCGGGGGTAAAGGGGTGCCAAGGACACAGGGTCAGATGAAGTGGTAGGAAGCCTGGTCCTCTGCTCTGGACCAGGAGCCAGGCTAGGGTGGTGTGGCGCCTGGCGCTCCCCCTAGTGGCCAATGTGGAGAGGGGCCCGCCTGCCCTCATTTCCTCCGCCCAGGGTCCTCTGCTCCACCTGCCCATTGGCTGTCCTCGCCCCCCGGGGGCTTGTCACTGTTCCCTCTGCAGAAGTGCCCTCCTCATGGTCCCCTCTGTCATCCTTCTTGTGACGACTTACAGGTCAGCACAGAGTTACAGGCCTCGCAATCCAGGTGGGGCCCTGAACCTGGGGAAGAGGCTCGTCCGGCACCTGGGAGGTCCAGCTTCACCCCAGCCCCGCAAAAGTGAGTAACAAATAAAAATTGTAAAATAAAGCCTTTAAATCCCTCGACCAGCCATAAACCAACCACTGCCCGTGTAGAACAAGATGATTAGACATTTTCTTTTCTTCTTTTTAATTTGTAAAATTTTTGCTGCATTGGGGATTGAACCCAGGGGGCTCTACCATTGAACCACATCCCTAGGCTTTTTTTTTTTTTTTTTTAATATTTTTTTGGTCGTAGATGGACGCAATATCTTTATTTATTTATTTATTTTTTTAAATATTTATTTTTTAGTTGTAGGTGGACACAATAGCTTTATTTTATTTTTATGTGGTGCTGAGGATCGAACCCAGTGCCTCACGCATGCGAGGCAAGCGCTCTGCCACTAAGCCACAGCCCCAGCCCATTCCTAGGCTTTTTGATTTTCTTTTGAGACAGGGTCTTGCTAAGTTGCTGAGGCTGGCCTCAAACTTTCCATCCTCTTGCCTCAGCCTCCCAAGTAAGTGGGATAACAGGAGTGAGCTATTGCACCCCGCTCGCTATCATTGACGTATAATTTACATGAAATAAAATTATCTCACCTTAAGTGTGGAATGCAATAAGTTTGGATAAATGTATACAGTTGTGAAACCATCTACATTTTTTTTAATTTTTATTTTTTAGTTGTAGGTGGACACAATATCTTTATTTTATTTATTTTTATGTGGTGCTGAGGATGGAACCCAGTGCCTCACGTATGCGAGGCAAGCGCTCTACCACTGAGCCCCAGCCCCAGCCCACCATCTACAATTTTTTAGAAAGGTTCTTTTCTTTTAGAGACACGTGCTGACACATTTACAGATACAGTCACAGGAGGGAATAGTAATAATAATAAATAATGGAGAAAAATAAGAAATCAGGAAGCAGGAGGGCCATAGATAAAGGTGGAACTAATTAAGCTCGTTGAAGCCACTGATGGCCACTGGGAGGTCATGACGGTTCTGGGTGCTGCTGGACCCCCACAGGTCGCTCTTGTGTGGACTTCCGTGATCCTGTCTCCCCACCCAGGCAGCGAGGTCCGGCTGCCGGAGTCTCTTCCCACTCCTCCCCTCCTGGCCCCTGAACCTGGCCCGGCGTGTCGTAGGTGCTCATTTAGTGTCCTGAGTGAACTCTTTCCTCACAAGCTCACGTCCTGCCTCCTCAGCAGGCAGGCAGTGACGCGGCGTGAAGGACACCCTGTCCAGACCTCCTTGTCCAGAAGGGGACACTGAGGCCCAGAGACGGGTAGGCACTTGCCCGAGGTCTCCCAGCTTGGCAGCCAACGGGGCTCAGGATGTCCATGCCACCAAGTGGCCTCAGCCTTCCGCCCTCCACCTCTTACCTGGAGTCATCTGGACTGTGATGCTTGTGTCCCCTGCAGGCTGTCATCCCCCTGGTGGCTGGAATGGAGGGCTCCCTGGTGGAGCGTGCCCAGGCTGAGCACTTCCACACGGTCACGCCTCTGCTGGAGAGCTGGGCGCTGTCCCAGGAGGCTGGCACAACCACCCTCCTCAAGTGTGAGAATGTGCAGCCCGCCGGCTCCTTCAAGATCCGGGGCATCGGGCATTTCTGCCAGCAGGTGAGGGCGTGTGGGCAGGAGGGACGGGCCGCGGCGAGGAGGCTGGGACGGGGGGCGCCCTGCTCAGGCCTCAAGGCCGCCTGCCTGGGCTTCCCCCAGCGCCTTTCCTTCTCTTCCCAGATGGCCAAGAAGGGATGCCGACACCTGGTGTGCTCCTCAGGTGACCCTACCCCTTTCTGCTTTGTGGGAGTCCTGCAGGCAGGGATGGGGGAGGAGAAGCTGGCTAGGGCAGCCATAGATGTCCAGGACTTGGCCTCCTCATCACGGTCACATCTCAGATGGCCACTGCATACGTCCTCTCCTGGGCTTCTCATAATCCAGGACTTGTGGTGATAGCACCAGGTTTAAGCTGCAGGTTCCAAGAACTGAAAATTCTCAGGTTGTGTGGCTTTCAGGCGCAGCTGGATCCAGGTGGTCTTTTCTGCTGCTCTTCCTTTCCTATTTTTTCTTTCCTCTACATCAGCCTTATGCTCATTCTGGCCTCATGACAGCAAGATGCTCCTCAGGAGACCTCTGCTACCCTACTATCTCCTGACTCTAATGAAGAGAAAAACTCCTCCACCTTAGGATTTGGGTCGCACGCTCATCCCTAAACCAACCATGGGTCAAGAGGTCGAGTTCTCGGCTTGGCTCAATTTGGACCAGGTGTCCACCTCTGCAGCTAGAGGATGCCTCAGTGGGGGGCACATGCGTGACTTCCGGAGGGGGTGGAGGGGGAGCTGGGATGTATCACCAGGCCGAGGCCACCCTGCCACCTGGCCCCTCTCTCCTCCAGGGGGCAACGCGGGCATCGCTGCTGCTTACTCCGCTCGGAAGCTGGGCATCCCGGCCACCATCGTGCTTCCCGAGACCACATCCCTGCAGGTGGTGAGGAGGCTGCAGGGCGAGGGGGCTGAGGTCCAGCTGGCTGGAAAGGTGAGGACCCCAGGGCGGGGAGCAGCTGCAGTGGGTGCCCGGCCCTCCCTGCCCTGGACAGAGCCTGCCCCAGGTCTGCCCTTGGGACATCGGAGCTGAGGTGGGAGGGGAGGTGTGTTGGACAGTGAGGGCTGGCCTGCCA
>JAQQSJ010003456.1:0-11498 GCA_028644305.1 Xerus rutilus
TTAAAGATAAGAAACATATGATTATATCAATTGATGCAGAGAAAGCATTGGACAAAATAGAGCACCGATTCATGTTCAAGCCACTAGAAAAACTAGGGATAGTAGGAACATACCTCAACATTGTAAAAGCTATCTATTCTGAACTGAAGGCCAACATCATCTTAAATGGAGAAAAATTGGAAGCATTCCCTCTAAAGATGGGAAGAAGACAGGGATGCCCTCTTTTACCACTGCTATTCAACATGGTCCTTGAATCTCTATCCAGAGCAATTAGACAGATGAAAGAAATTAAAGGGATATGAATAGGAAAAGAAGAACTAAAACTATCATTATTTGTCGATGACATGATTCTATACTTAGAGGATCTAAAAAATTCCACCAGAATACTGCTGGAATTAATAAATAAATGCAGCAAATAGCAGGATATAAACTCAATATCCATAAATCAAATGCATTTCTACACATAAGCCAGGAATCCTCTGAAAGAGAAATGAGGAAAACTACTCCATTCATGAGATCCTCAAACTAAATTTAAAATACTTTGGAATCAGTTTTAAAAAAGAGATGAAAGACTTCTACAATGAAAACTACAGGACAGTAAAGAAAGAAATTGAAGACCACCTTAGACAATGGAAAGATCTCCCATGCTCTTGGATAGGCAGAATCAATACTGTCAAAATGGCCATACTGCCCAAAGTGCTATACAGATTCAATGTGATTCCATTTAAAATCCCAATGTCATTCCTTGTAGAAATATAAAAAGCAATCATGAAATTCATTTGGAAAGATAAGAGACCCAGAAGAGCTGAAGCAATCCTTAGCAAGAAGAGTGAAGCAGGAGGTATCATAATACCAGACCTTACACTATACTATAAAGCTATAGTAACCAAAACAGCATGGCACTGGCACCAAAATAGACATGTAGACCAATGGTACAGAATACAAGACACAGAGACAAACCCACATAAATACAGTCATCTCATACTAGATGATGGTGCCAAAAACATACATTGGAGAAAAGATAGCCTCTTCAACAAATGGTGCTGGGCAAACTGGAAATCCATATGTAGCAAAATGAAACTAAACCCCTCTCTCTCACCATGCACAAAACTCAACTCAACATGGATCAAGGACCTAGGAATTAGATGAGAGACCCTGTGCCTAATTGAGGAAAAAGTAGGCCCAACTCTTCATCATGTTTGATTAGGCCCCAACTTCCTTAAAAAGACTCCTAAAGCACAAGAAATAAAATCAAGAATCAATAAATGTGATGAATTTAAACTGAAAATATTTTCCTCAGCGAAAGAAACAATCAATGATGTGAACAGAGAGCCTACATTCTGGGAGCTAATTTTTTCCACATGCACATCAGATAGAGCTCTGATCTCCAGCATATTTAAAGAACTCAAAAACCTAAACACCAGAGGAAAACAAACAACCCAATCAATAAATGGGCTAATGAACTTAACAGACATTTTTCAGAAGATATACAATCGATCAACACATATATGAAAAAATGTTAAGCTTCTCTAGCCATTAGAGAAATGCATATCAAAACTAATCTAAGATTTCATCTCACACCAGTCAGAATGGCAGTTATGAAGAATACAAACAATAATAAGTGTGGGTGAGGATGTGGGGTAAAAGGCACCCTCATATACTGCTGGTGGGACTGCAAATTGGTGCAACCAATTTGGGAAGCAGTATGGAGATTCCTTAGAAAACTTGGAATGGAATCACCATTTGACTCAGCTATCCAACTCCTTGGTCTATACCCAAGGACTTATATCCAAAGGACTTAAAAACAGCATACTACAGAGACACAGCCACTTCAATGTTTATAGCAACTCAATTCACAATAGCTATACTGTGGAACCAAACTAGATACCCTTCAAGAGATGAATTGATAAAGAAACTGTGGTATATATACACAATGGAATATTACTCAGTATTAAAAGAGAATAAAATTATGGCATTTATAGGTAAAATTATGGCATTTATAGGATGGAGTTGGAGAATATCATGCTAAGTGAAGTAAGCCAATCCCAAAAAACCAAAGGCCAAATGTTCTCTCTTATAAGTAGATGCTGATCCTTAATGGGGAAGGGGGACATGGTAAGAATTGAGGAACTTTGGTCAAAGGGTAGGGAAGAGATGAGAGCAGACATGGGGGCAGGAAAGATGGTGAAATGAAGTGGACATCATTACCCTAGGTTCATGTATGATTTCACATATGGTGTGACTCTACATCATGTACAACCAGAGAACTGAAATGTTGTGCTCCATATGTGTTCAATCAATCAAAATGCATTCTGCTGGCATGTATACATATGTAGAATAAATAAAATAAAATAAACAAAAAAATAACAGAAGAATAAATCTCACCCCCAAGTGGATTTAAAAAGAGTAAGCATAGCATCTCTGAACATTAAAAACTTAAATCCAGGAGATATATACATAATATTCAACCACGCTCAGTGCAAACTTGTACAATTTCAAAGAAAAACATGGAAACCATTTTTTAAAGCAATGTTGGTAATTTTAAAAGGTATTCCCTTCTCCTTTAAGAAGGGAAGAAGTACATGACAGAAGAAGAGATTATGAATTTCCTCCAAATGTCTAATAGAAACTCATAATTATAAAATCAAGATTGAACCAAAATATCAACTACTTCTCTATTACTTCTGGGATAAATTTTATCATTATCTATTTTACATTTGAAAATCATATGTAAGCTGACAGATGTAATCATCATAAATGTGTATGTGTGTGTGTGTGTGTGTGTGTGTGTGAATGTGTGCTTGTGCATGCACACCTTACTGAGGATTGAATTCAGGTGTACGCTGCTACCTTTGAATTAGATTTCATGCCCTTTATATTTTTATTTTGAGACAGGGTCTTGCTATGTTGCCAAGACTACTTTAGTCTCGGGATCCTCTTGCTTCAGCCTCCTGAGTAGCGAGGATTACAGGTGTGTGACACCACACATGGCTTCTAAGCCATCATAAATATTAAAATCATGTTTCTCTATTTTTTATGTGTAGTGAGATACTATAGATGGAAAGAAGGATGTGCATTTTTAAGGATAAGGCATTCTTCGTGACTCCATGTAATTTAAATGATTTATACTTATAGAAATTCTAATAGCAAAGACATTTTACAAAAACGTTAAATTTATGAGACTAGATTCAGCTTGCCAAATGGGATTAACAAAAGCACCTTGTAAGAAAAAGTAAGAAAAGAAGGTGAGGTTTAAATGAACTGAAGGACACTTGAATTAAATTAGCATATCTCTCTTATGAACCTAATGAGCATACATTATAAGTAGTCTTTGATTCACTCTAGCAATCCAAAATTGCTTACAAATTCAGCTAAGCCATAATTTTATTCAAAATTACTTGGGCTTTTTATGTGTTGAATGACCATGGCCTGTATTTTTATTTGGTTGTAATTACCAAAGATGACCTTCCTAGATACACTGGAGGTTAGCACTTTAAACTTGCTTTTTAATAAGAAATCCCCCATTCCTCTCTAAATAAACTGTAGAGTCTTAATATACACATTGTAACAGTCTCACCAGCATCATCCAGGACAGAAGGGATTTGAAACTGTGTAACACTATGGAAGGGCCAACCTTGACTAACTCTTTAGAGAAAACTCCTAACAAGCATTTATAGTTTTGCCATGAGGAAGATGGGTAGATCTGTGAAACTTCAGTCAAATTTTAGCAAATTGTATGAAGTAGTTATTAAATGTTAGTCATTCAGCATGTCTTGGAAAGTATGGTTGCCCTCAGGAAAATTTTCACAGGTGGTGAATGGCCATTATGCCTTAGATACCAAAGAGGGTTTTATGCTTCCACTGAGGGTTACACAAAGTAATTGTAACATCTTTTGAAGTCTAAGATTATTTTTCATAAGATTTAGTCCTGATTTTTGAAGAAAAAAATTGTTATCCTCAATTTTCATCTCATTGTGATTACCTTAAAAATGGAAACCACATTTGAATGGTTTTTCTATACTACCTACTAAACCTTCACCTTACTACCACTTACAGTGATTGATAATTGCAGAAAATCAATAAATAAGGTAATGAATGAATACTATTCCCCTTTCCCTTTAGATGAAAGCACAGAGTTAAAATTGAAGCATAAGCTCCCAGGCAATTAAATGCCCACTGGTCTTTTGCATAAATAAGTCTTGGCCTCTTGCTCTCTACCTAGTCCTGCAGAGTTTCTGGAGTTTTCCTCCACTCTCTCCCAACTTCCATATCTCATGTTGGCTTAAGTGAAGAACATCGAGCTTAAAAGACGTCAAGGCAAAGTAGAATCTATACATACAGAAAACACTTTATCATCTCCTGAATCTAATTGGAGACAGAACTGATGCCTGGAGCTGCAATGAGGCAATATTTGAAGGCTTTGAAAAATGAAGAATTCAAATGAAAGCAAGGCCAGTTGCTACATCTGCTTCATCAGGCAGCTCTGTGTCTTGGGACTTTTTCTGAGAACTTTATACAGCTGTTCTATGTTATTTCCTTGTTTTCAGTGAGATATATTTCAGCTCAGTAAGTGGTTGGCACTAAATTCAGAGAAGCCATAGACAGGAATGCTCTAGCAGCAAGGCCAAGGTAGGTATAGTATAGGAGACACAAGGTTTGCTATTGAGCATTTCTGTGCCACGGGCATTAATGAAGGGGAATTTGACAAACAATCACAGGGCCTTTATTCATTTCAGAGCCAGCGAGTATGAGCATCACTCAAAAAATCAACACGCATGATGTTTTCATCCAGCACAAGGAGTAGCAAATTCTTCATGTACCAAGTGAAAAAGAAATCTTTCATCACACTTGCTAAGAGCTGTGTATTTAAAAACAGGCATTTTTCCTTTGACTCTAATTCAGCCTGACAACTTAAATGTTTGGTCAGATCTGAAAAGTCTGAATCAGGTGAAGTGATTTCCTTTTCAGTCGGCGGCGGAGGAGGAAAGGGCCATTTGTCCCATCACTAGAACCTATTGACTTGGCACTAAAAAGAAGTGAAATAGAGAGGCCATATGTGTGACTCCTACTATGATTACATAATTCTACCCAGGGGAAGAAAAGATACATATCAGAGATGAAATAGTAATTTGAGATCTCTCTTTACTGAAGACTTTCAAGTAAAATATGCCTCAAGTCTACAGAAAATTCATAATGACATTTGTAATGAAAATTTCATCTTAATATGGGTTATCTCCTTGAGGAGCTACCTACCACATTAACAATCTGTTGTCACATTGGAAGCATTCAAATTCATACAAGATAATTTTCTCATTATTAATACATTAAAAAATCATGGAGTATCTTTTACTTATAAGTCACTAGATATTGGTGAAGATGTAACCCACTCAAGTCTCACTTCCAATTGTGAAAATGTAGAAGACATTAGTCAATACTTTATGTCTAATGTTTAAGTACATTTTTGAAAATAGTTTCTAATTCTCTTGGCATAATACATGACAAATAATGAGTGGGGAATAAAACTGCTGAAAATGCACCAGCAGGAGTGCTAGGAAGAGGAAAATAGGATTCTGATCACAGGGCCTTTCCATCACCAGCCCGTTAGTCAATAGTATCTCCAAAGCAGAATCACACTGGTGAAAATATGTGACTGAGTGGAATAGCTTAAACTTGACAAAGAAAATTACCCCATCATTTATGAAAGATGTAGTGTGCTTGGTAGAAAGAAAAGGGGAAAAAGAAGCATATTCTTGTTATATGAAAAATGCACCATTTGTTTGAACCTTTTCACCTCCAGAGACAAAAGAGTGTCAATGATAAAAATCATAGCTTCATGCTTGCGCATCATCCAGACTGAGAAAACTGGTGAGGCTCTGGTGAGGCTTACAGCCTGAGAGCTTAAAAGAAAGAGAGGGAGAGAGAAAGAGAGAGAGGAGAAAAAGGAGGAGGAGGAGGAAGAGAAATAACAAAACATATGTGTGTGCATTCTGTGTTACTTCATACTGGCCAGTAAAGAAGGGGCTCCTAATCTTCTTGGAAACAGCTTAATGACCTTATTCTGATTACTTTGTAAGCAATATGGATTTGTAGGACAGCAATAAGAGATGACTGTCCTGAATTGGGAAATGGTTGAAGGTGGAATGCTGATTCTAAAAGCCCTCTCTCCAATAGTCCTATCAGGTCAGAATTCAAGGCAGATTTTCTGAAGACAGAGTAGACTAAGTGGATGAAACAGTGGCTTCCCTATTACCTCAGCTGGGCCTGTGAAGTACAACAGGGCAAGCTGATCAATTTGCTATGATTGGCTTGGCAATTGGCTTCCTTTTCATTTCTATCTCATAATCTCTCATAATTTACCCTTTTTTAAAGAATGACATTCAATATATATGTGTGTTTGTTGCTATAGGGATATTTGAATCCATCATCACACCATCTGTCTTAGTTTTTTCAGGCTGCTATAACAAAAATGATGTGGACTGGGTGGCTTAAAAATAACACAGGTTTATTTCTCAGTTTTGCAGGCTAGAAAATCCAAATCAGTGCTGGCAGAATTTTTGTCTGGTGAGAGCCTGCTTCTTCGTTCCTTCTTATGTCTTCACATGGTAAAAAGGACTAGGGAGCTTTGATATCATTCATGGAGGCACTGTCCTCATGATCTAACCACTTCCCAAAGGCCCCCCTCCTAATAGTATCACACTGGTGATTAGGATTTAGTATATAAATTTGGGGCAGGGAAGCAGAAACATTAAATCTATTGCTCTGATATATATAATCAAATATATAGCAAATTGGAAATTGATGATCACCAAGAATACTTTGGCATGCCATATTGAAGTTGTCCTAGTGATGGCATTTTCACAGGAGGAAGTGAAATGCGAGAAAGAGTAGTTAAGGACTGCAGTCATCAATATGAGAAATGAAAACTGTTTGACAAACCTACCTAAAATTCAAGGTCTGGCTCAGAAGGTGAAGTTTTAAGGAATTAACATGGGATGAAGCAACCAGCAAATACATTGAATGGCTTACTATTTTGCCACTAAATAGAAACCCATCCATGGATGTTATATAACTCCCATATTCTTCTCTTTATGCCTTAACTTGTCAATTATTTTTGAGTGATTAAAAGTAAGAAAAATATTCTTAATTTTAGCTTCTTTGGCACTTTCATATTCTTTTTGTGGATCAAATTTCCTTTTGCTACACTGTTCCTTAGGTCTGCAGAATTTTCTTTAATTCTTCTTGCATTGCAGGTGGTGCTGGAATGAGTTCTCTCAGCTTTTGTTTTAATGAGAAAATCTTGACTTTGTTTTTATCATCACAGGATGTATTAGTTGAGAACAGAAATATAAATGAGTTTTGGGAATTTTTTCCAGAACATAAAGATATCGCTCTATTTTTTTTTCTGACTTGCATAGTTTCTAAAAAGGTATGCTAAATTCTTACTTTTATTCCTTTGTATATTATTAGTTTTTTTTCCCTCTGTATGTCTTCATGGAACCCTCTTAATATTTTGTGTTCAGAAGTTTGACTACAACATATCTGTGTGATGTTTTGATGTTTTTCTGTTTTGTTTTGTTTTAAATTTGTCTGTTTTTCTATGGCTTGCAAATATTTGAAGATATTTTTCATTTTCTTTAACTAAGTTTGGCAATTCTTGGTCATTATCTCCTTAAATATGCCTTCTGCCCTGTTCATTCTTTTGTGTGGTCCTTTTTGAATTTTAATCCCATCTATGTTAAACTTTTCCTCCAGCTCATCAGTGCCTCACAGGCTTCAGATTCCTCCAGGGATAGGTTTCTTACCTTGTGCTTAGCATATGGCCTGAGGTGTCAGAAGAGTATTTTTCTCAGCGTTTCTATTCTACCCTGTTTTCCTGAAAGTCTGGGCCACAGAGAGTGCATGTTCCTGCTCTTCCTTCACGACAGGCTCCTGGCTCCTGGTGGTACTGTAAAGACCTTCAGTTTTCTTCAATATCATGCATGGTTTATGAGCCTGGGTCTTGGAAAGGCATCTTTTAAGCACCTCTGACCCTCCATTGCTTGGCATTCAGGCTCTGCCAGTATCTAAGTTCACTTTGAGCAGGACAGTTTCCTGTTCATCCCCCAGCTATAACAGATTTTATTTGGCCTCTATAGAGTACCCTAGGACCAATTGATTTTTCTGTTCCTCCCTTGGGCCAGAGATCTTGTGCACTATCCTTCTCTAGAAGCCGTGGATCTTTATCTGAGTTTTAGGATTGAGATGTGAATCCCCTCTCAAGTCCCTTGTGCTTTCATACTGTGAGTCGGATCCAGAAGAGCAGTCAGCGTTTCTTTCCTATAGGAGTTGGTCACCTTTTGTGCACTCACAAATCCTTTGATCACCTATGGGGTGCTCTTTTCAATCTGCTGCCTTTTGATGGGCACAAATTGGAGGCCTATGGAAAAGATTTCCAGTGAGTATGGCCTCCCATTCTGACTGTACCTCTCAGTTTTTCTAAATTAATAAGGTGGCTCTGGTTAGTTGATCTAAGTATTGCATAGCTCTAAAGGAGGAGCTGTACAGTCCATTGTAGGACATGTAATGATTGCCCTAAATGTATATGTAATTTAAGAGAACAACCTTTCTCATGCCCTTGAACCCAAAGAGGGATGTGTGGCTTATTCAACATTTCAACATTGAGATAGTTTAAGACATTGATTTTAAATTTTTAGCAGCATAAATGCTTTTTCATAAGAAATGTTAAATGTGATTCAAAAATCAAGAGGAAAGCACTATTTTATTATTAATATCATTTTTCTATAAAAGATTAAACACATATTTACTTAATTCAAAAGTAGACTAAAATGTCTGGTTTTAGGTGAATACAGGCATCAAATTAGGGGTCTTAGGCAATGGTTAAATCTATCATATGCATCCAAATCTCATTTATGTAGACAAATGGATGGTTACAGGAAAATGCTCTTATACTTTGTCTTGAAATCTTAGGATACTTACCATTATACTGAATTGGCAAGAAAAGATTTTTCTCCTTGAAAACTGTAAATATGCAAAAATTTGGCATAAAGTTTTCATACTGATCTTTAATATGCTAAACTATGCTACATTAACATATTTGAGATTTTTTTCCCAAGGAAAAAATATTTTTATGAATTTTCTCATCAAACAAAGCATATGTTAACAAAATTCTCTTTTCTGAAATTTTGTTTATTTATTCTAATTAGGTACATATTATAGCAAAATGCATTTGTATTCACTTTACAGAAATACAGCACAATTTATCATTTCTCTGGTTGTACATGATGTAGCATTACACAATATATGCAGTCATACAGGTACCTAGGTTAATGATGTCCATCTCATTCCACCATCTTTCTGGCTCCCATGGCCCCTCCACTCTCCTCCCTCCCCTTTAACCAATCAAAGTTCCTCCATTCTTCCTGCTGCCTCCCCCCTAACCCTGCCATTATGGATCAGCATCCACTTATCAGAGAGAACAATTCAGCCTTAGGTTTATAGGATTGCCATATTAACTTAGCATGATATCCTCCAACTCCATCCATTTACCTAAAAATGCTATAATTTTATTCTCTTTTAATACTGAGTAATATTCCATGTGTATATATATCACAGTTTCTTTATCCATTCATCTATTGAAGGACACCTAGGTTGATTCCACAGTTTAGCTATTGTGAATTGAGTTGCTATAAACATTGAAGTGTCTGTGTCACTGCAGTATGCTGTTTTTAAGATCTTTGGGTATAGACCAAGGAGTGGAATAGTTAGGTCAAATGATGGTTCTATTCCAAGTTTTCTAAGGAATCTCCATACTGCTTTCCAAATTGGTTGCACCAATTTGCAGTCCCACCAGCAATGTATGTGTATGTCTTTCCTCCCACATCCTGGCCAACACTTATTGTTGTTTTGATTCTTCATAACTGCCATTCTGACTGGTGTGAGATGAAATCTGAGAGTAGTTTTGATATGCATTTCTCTAATTGTTAGACATGTTGAACATTTCTTCAATATTTGTTGATTGATTGTATATCTTCTGAAAAGTGTCTGTTAAGTTCCTTAGCCCATGTATTAATTGGGTTGTTTGTTTTCCTTTGGTGTTTAGGTTTTTGAGTTCTTTATATATCCTATGTGATGTGCATATGGCAAAAATTTGCTCCTAGAATGTAGGCTCTCTGTTCACCTCATTGATTGTTTCTTTTGCTGAGAAGAAGATTTGTTAGTTTGAATCCATTCCATTTATTGATTCTTGATTTTATTTCTTGTGCTTTAGGAGTCCTATTAAGGAAATTGGGGCCTAATCAAACATGATGAAGAGTTGGGCCTACTTTTTCCTCAATTAGGCACAGGGTCTCTCATCTAATTCCTAGGTCCTTGATCCATGTTGAGTTGAGTTTTGTGCATGGTGAGAGATAGGGGTTTAGTTTCATTTTGCTACATATGGATTTCCAGTTTGCCCAGCACCATTTGTTGAAGAGGCTATCTTTTCTCCAATGTATGTTTTTGGCACCGTCATCTAGTATGAGATGACTGCATTTATGTGGGTTTGTCTCTGTGTCTTGTATTCTGTACCATTGGTCTACATGTCTATTTTGGTGCCAGTGCCATGCTGTTTTGGTTACTATAGCTTTATAGTATAGTGTAAGGTCTGGTATTATGATACCTCCTGCTTCACTCTTCTTGCTAAGGATTGCTTCAGCTCTTCTGGGTCTCTTATCTTTCCAAATGAATTTCATGATTGCTTTTTATATTTCTACAAGGAATGACATTGGGATTTTAAATGGAATCACATTGAATCTGTATAGCACTTTGGGCAGTATGGCCATTTTGACAGTATTGATTCTGCCTATCCAAGAGCATGGGAGATCTTTCCATTGTCTAAGGTGGTCTTCAATTTCTTTCTTTACTGTCCTGTAGTTTTCATTGTAGAAGTCTTTCATCTCTTTTTTAAAACTGATTCCAAAGTATTTTAAATTTAGTTTGAGGATCTCATGAATGGAGTAGTTTTCCTCATTTCTCTTTCAGAGGATTCCTGGCTTATGTGTAGAAATGCATTTGATTTATGGATATTGAGTTTATATCCTGCTATTTGCTGCATTTATTTATTAATTCCAGCAGTATTCTGGTGGAATTTTTTAGATCCTCTAAGTATAGAATCATGTCATCGACAAATAATGATAGTTTTAGTTCTTCTTTTCCTATTCATATCCCTTTAATTTCTTTCATCTGTCTAATTGCTCTGGATAGAGATTCAAGGACCATGTTGAATAGCAGTGGTAAAAGAGGGCATCCCTGTCTTCTTCCCATCTTTAGAGGGAATGCTTCCAATTTTTCTCCATTTAAGATGATGTTGGCCTTCAGTTCAGAATAGATAGCTTTTACAATGTTGAGGTATGTTCCTACTATCCCTAGTTTTTCTAGTGGCTTGAACATGAATCGGTGCTCTATTTTGTCCAATGCTTTCTCTGCATCAATTGATATAATCATATGTTTCTTATCTTTAA
>JAQQSJ010003457.1:0-11497 GCA_028644305.1 Xerus rutilus
CAGTCCATGGACTGAGATGTTTGAAACCATGAGCCCCCAAATATAGCTTTCCTCCTCTATGGTTTTGCTGGTTATTTAGTCACAGCTTTGAAAAGGCTGAATAAATACAGAAGTTATGAAAATCAAAGAGTCTACTTAGACCTTATAAACTAGGCAGGTCTTTGAGGCTATGCAGTTCTTAGGGGCTACTAAGTGGATGTTGGCTACTTAGGCCATAAAGAATATTTATGTCATGCAAGCTAAGCAGGTCATAGGGGATACTGTTGTCATTTAGACTACTAATGCCATAAGGCCACTCCTGTCATTCAGGCTACTCAGGGCAAAAGACTACTTATATCATAGAAGTTATTTTGAATATAGAAGAGCTCAGATCAGAGATTATTAAAAACACTAAGACAATTTTCAGATAATTAACCCACGCAGGCCATAGAGACTGCAAAATTCATAAATGTTAGCTGGGCAAGGAATATTCAGCTGTCATAGATGCTGCGCAGTTCATAGAGGGAGTATATAGTTACAGAGGCTGCAAGATCATAGTTCCTACTGAGATCAAAGAGACTATGCAAGTCATAAATGCTATGTTAGTGGTTGATGCTGTGCAGGACATAGCTATGCATGTCATAGATGCTACACAATCATGGAAGATAAGTCATAGATAGTAAGCAGGTCATAGAAGTGATTCAATCCAAAGAAGCTATGTAGGTCATAGAATATATGCATATCAAAGAGCATACACAGGAACTAAAATCTGCACATCAGAAATCATGCCTGTCTAAAAGCCACTAAGTATATAGAGGCTGCTCATGTTACTGATTGTACATAGGAAATAAAACCTAATTTATAGATGGTAGACAGATTATAACGGCCATTTGAATCATAGAGGTTATAAAGACCAAACCGTATATAGAGAATACTCATGCAATAGAGGTTATGCGGGTCAAGACTCTTATGTATCATAGAGGTTAGGTAGGTCACAGTGGCGATTGAGGTAATACAGGCTACTGAAATTATTTATGTTTCTCAAGTTCTAGAAGCTACCATGATTATAAAAACTATGAAGTCTATAGACATTTTGCAGATCATAGAGACATCCATAACACTGACACAATTATACACATGACACAGGTCATGGAGGTTACTGTGCTCAAAGAAGCTACTCAGATCATAGAGAAATCACAGGAAATAGAGCCTATGAACATCAATGGATCAACTCAGATCATATAAACTGCATAGGTCCCAGAGGATACTCAGGTAATAGAGGCTACTTTGGTCACAGAGAGTACAAAGGTGAAAGGGAAATTAAGGTTCATTTGGAGTACTCAGACCATAAAAATTATGTGTATGATAGAGGACACAGAGATAGTTGTGTATAGTGTTAGTGAGGCACATGGACAACGGAGGTCACAGAGGCTACTCAGGAGATCCAGCCTACTCCATCACAGAGCTTGGGTGGGTCAGATTGGTTCCTGGGGTCATAGAAGCTGTGCGGGTGATGAAAACCACTTGTGTGACAGAGGCTGCAGGTCATGACATGATTATAGACATAGAGGCTATACTAGACTCACAGGCTACTCTGGTCAATAAAACTTTTCAAGGTCATACAGGGGAACAGGTCATACAGGCTACTTAGGTCTTATAGGCTATGCAGGTCATAATTGTTATGCAGTTCAGAGAGATTCCGTGATTGATAGATAATATTATAGTCAAAGAAATTACTCAGTTCATGGAGGGTACTCAGTACATAGATGGTACAAAAAAAAAAAAGACTAGTCAGGCCACATATTCTCTACAGAGTGAAGGCTATTCAGATCATAGATGTTGTTCAGGACATAAAGGTTTCAAAGTTCATGGGGTAATAAAGTAATTTGGGGACTCAAGTCATAGAGGTGACATAAGTCATAGAGGCAATGAAGGTCATAGATGTTAGGTTGTACCTGCTATATAGGCCACAGAGGTCACAGAGGATACAAAATTCATAGAGGTTATGTGGGTTTTATAGGCCACTCAGTTCAAAGAGGCTACTCTGATTGCAGATGGTTTGGAGGCAGCATAGGCTATGCGGGTCACCAGTTGCTCAGTTCATACAGGACTGAGTATGCAGGTCATGGGGGTACTCAGGTCCAGTGTATTAACACAAACCACACCAAAGTGGTTTGTCAGGCCATAGAGTCCTCTCAGACCATAAAGAACATGCAGGCCCCAGAGGCTACCAGACCATACCGGCTACTCAAGTCATTGGTCTCCTCAAGGTGTAAGGCAATGCATGTCACAGAGGCCATGCTGATAACTGGCTGTGCAGCTCATACAAACTCCTCAGGCCATGAGGTTACATAGTAAATAGAACATGTTCAGGCCATAAGATCTACGCGGAACCTAGAGGTCACTAAGTCCATCAAGGCCACACTGGCCATAGAAGCCACACTGGCCATAGAGTCTATGCAGGCCATAGATGCTACTCCAGACATAGAGACTACATAGTCATAGAAACCCTGTAGGTCGTAGAGGCTCCTCAGGTCATATGGCTTCTCAGGTGATTTTGGCAACTCAGGACCATAAAGGCTATGCAAGTCATAGGATCCACATGTCATAAGTCCTTCTTAGGTTATAGAGGATACTAAAGTCATTTACGCTACTAAGAACATTGAGGACACACAGGTCCTAGAGGTTAAAATTGTCGTGAAGACTAGAGGTTAAAATTGGTCATAAAATTGTCAGGGCTGTGGAAGCCTTAGAGTTTATGCAGGCCAAGAGGTGGTGCAGGCTGTAGGGCTACCCAGGTCATACAGCTTGGTTAGACCAAGGTATTTCCACAGAACATAGACAATCCTCAAGCAGGATAAGCTACCCAGGGCTTAGAAGCTGCATATGCCATTGACGCAACTATGTCCATTCAGCTAATAAGATGATAGAGGTTACTTAGGTAAATTAGGATACTCAGGATGTGAAGGCTATGCAGATCAACATTACACAGGTCCTAGATGCTACCAAGACAATAGAAGGTAGACAGGACAAGGAGTGTACTCAGGCCATAGAGGCTATTTTAGAAGCTGTGCAGGTTTTTTTTTTTTAATCTCCCAAGATTATAGAAGCTACAAATGTCATTTAGGCTACTGAGACCAAAAGTCTACGCAGGATATAGAGTCTGTGCAGAAGAAATGACTTTTTTGATGCATAGACTCTTTGAAGATCCTTGATTGTACACAGGCCATAGAGGCTTTGTTGGTCATATCAGGTACTCAGGTCATAGCAGTTAGGCTGGTCATAAAGGCTAATACAAATTTCATACATGCTATTCAGGTCATAGAGAGATTGCACACAGTACAGGCTCCTAAAGTCATAGATGCTACACAGGCCATAGGGGATATGCAACTCACAGAGGCAACACAGATCACACACACTGCAAAGGCATAGTGCTGCCTAAGGCCATAGGAATTAGGCAGGTTACAGGGAAGATCTGGCCACAGAGACTGCCAGTTATCAATGCTACTCAAGCAGAGGCTACTTGGGCCATATTGTTTGGAACATATTAGAGATGACTTATACCAAAAGGCTTTGGAGTTCATAGAGGCTTTTCAGGTCATAGAAGCTATTCAGGACATAGAGTCCATGCAGGTCACAGAGGATGCCCAAGCCATAGCGGCCACATCAGTTATAGAGATGTCAGAGTTCATAGTTGCTACTCAAGCCATAAATGCTGTTCACTTTACACAGGGTACTAAAGTCATAGAGTGTATGGTCAGTACATAGATGGTTTAAAAGATTGTGGCTTTTCTTTGCTGTTAGTGGCTATGCAGGTCATAGAGACTGCACAGGACAAACATTCAAATAATAGGGGCCAGAAAGGCAATGGAGAATATTCAGGTCATAAAGCCTAGGCAGATCATGGAGGCTAATAAGGTTACTTAGCCTGCTAAGGCCACAATGCTTACTCAAGCCTTTAGGCTACTGAGGCCATAAAGTATATGTAGATATTAAAAGCTGCAGTGGCCACAGAGGTTCCACAGACCACAGGAAATATAGAGGTTCCTATAGTTGGGCAAGGATACTCTGCCTATAGAGGTTTACCAGGTCATAGGGAATAGGCAGTTCTAGAGGTTAATACATCACAGGGACTGTACGACTCACAGATGTGATTGTGTTCATAGATGCTACTCAGATCATTTAGACGTTTCAGTTAATAAAGAGTTTGTGGATCATAGAGATGGTTCAGGATGCAGACACTACACAGGTCATAGAGTCTGCCTAGGTCACTGAGGTTATGCTGGTCATAGAGGATACTCAGAACATAGAGGAAACTCAGATCTCAGTGATTACTCACCATAGTGGATACTCAGGTAGTTTTGGTACTTTGGGTCTTGCAAATTCCATGCAGGCTATGCAGGCTATACTGGTATTAGAGGCTATGCAGAATATACAATCCCCTCAGGGATGTAGGCTACCCATGTTAAGGGTATAGATGGATTATACGGACTATACAGGTTCTAGAGAGTATTCAGATCAGAGTCTATGCAGAGCACAGCCAATATTCAGGCCATAGAGATTATGCAGAATACAGAGGCTGCACAGGATGCAGAACCTGCTTAGGCAATAGAGGATATGCTGGGATATGCAATTCAAGTGTATCAGAAGTATTCAAGGATGCAGAAGCTACAGAGGACACACAGTCTATTCAGGTCATACACACTTCGATATTTGAGTTATTTTGGTCTTAAAGCCTATGCATTTCATAAGGGCTGATAAGGTTTCTAGACCTTTGAGGTCTTAGAAGCTACTCAAGTCATGACATTTAGCTACCTCAGGCATAAATATTACACAAATTGTAAAGTTTACTTTATTCACATAAAGTAATTGGTCATAGAATATACACAGCAATAGATGATATTCTAGCCTTAGAGGTCATGAGGTCACAGAGGCTATTCCATCAGGGAGGCTAGGCAATATCATTTAGTAATAGTGACTACCGAGGTCATAGAGGCAACTCAGATCATGAAGGGTGCATAGGTAATAGCACCTGCACAGGAAGGACATGGAAGCTAGTCAATTCGTAGATGCTTAAAAGGTCATGGAGGCAATGCAGATCATGGAACATACAGGATTAACTGAGGTTACTCAGGTCATAGATTGCTCAAAGGCAAGTAATAAATTCTAATCAGCTCACAGACTACGTAGTTCAAAGGGTCACTCATGTCACAGAGTCTACACAGGTCATAGAGGCTACTTATGTCATGGTGAGTAAGCAGTTTATAGAGACTAGGTAGTTCAAATCTAATAAGCAAGCATGGAGTCTACACACACAATGGAGGCTATGAAGGTCAGAGAGCTTATGTTGATAAAAGACGCTACAGTCTATACAGTCTACTCAAGTTAGAGGGTATTCAGGCAGCAGAGTCTACTGGATGCTATGCAGGACCTGGGGGCTATACATATGAGAAGCTACTCAGTTAACAGAGGCTACTGAGGTCATAGAGGACACACAAGCAATAGCAACTATTCAGTCTACAGATACTACACAGGCCAAAGGAGCTACTAGGATTGTAGAGATTGTACAAATCATAGAGTTTACTTAGGCCATTAGAGGCTGTCCTAGAGGATAATCAGAGCTTAGGAGCTGCAAAGCAAATCACACAAACTAAGAAAGTCAGAGGATAACTTTACTGGTCATATAGGTTAATTTGTTCATATAAATATTCAAGATTTTAGGCTATTCAGGTCATGAATGCTGCCTATGTAATAGAGATGACTCAGGTCATCAATAACACTCAGGCTATAAAGCCTCCACATATCATAGACTCTACACAGATAATAAAGTATACTCAACACATAGAGGTTCTTCATGTCATAGAGGCTACTCAGGTCATAAAGACTACACATGCCACAGAGGCTATGCAAACTAAGGGGCTACTCAGGTCATAGAAGTTGCAAAGGTGATACAAGCCATGCAGATCATATAGGCTAATAACTACATAGATAATATTGAGGCCATAGAAGCTATGCATGTCTAGAGAATATTCAGGTAATAGGAGCTATGAATGTCACTGAAGCTACTCAGGTTGTATAAGTTAGACAGTTCAAATAGGCTGCTAAGTTTGAGACTCTAAGATCAAAAAGGCTGCATAGATTATAGAGTTCACTCAGGCCATAAATAGTACACAGGCAATGGAAGATACCCAAGGCCTTTGAGGCTTCACAGGTCATAGAAAATAACTAGACAATACAACTACTCAAGTTCTTGTTACTCAGGTCATAAAGTTTTTACTTATTACAGAGGTTATGCACTTCATAGAGGCTACTCAGGTCATAGACTTTACTCAGGACATGGAGGCTAAACAGGTCATAGAATCTCCTGAAATTACTGGAACTCTTCAAGTCATTGATAGTACTCAGTTTATAAAGCCTACACAGATCATAGAAACCTCCCCAGTTACAGTGTTACAGATTATCAATGCTATGCAGGTCATAAAGGATACCCAAGTCATAAAAGTTAAAATGATCATGGAGACTATCAGTTACTATAGGCTGTTGGAGCCAGTGAGGTTCCCAATCAACAGGAGCTACTCATACAATAGGTATAATGTCATCTGGGTTTATTTGGGCTATGCAGGTCATAGAGCATACACAATACATTGAAGCTACACAGTTATAAAGGCCAAGAATGTCATAGTGGTTACTGAGGTAATAGAGGTTATTCAGGTCATGAACAACTACACAGTTCATAGGGAACTCCCAGTTAATAGAAGTTACTCAGGACATGGAAAACACAGACATTATGGATGTAACACAGATCATAGAAGCTATGAAGGACATAGAGATTATGCAACAGCAGGTTAAGCTGTTCATAGAGTTTGCTCAGTTCATCAGTGTAAACCAGCATTAGAGTCTCCCTAGAACATACGTGCAACCCAGCTGTTAGAAAACCCTCAAGTTGAAGAGGCTATACAGTTTAAGAAAATTATTTAGTCTGTAGAAGTTACATAGGTTGTAAATGTTATTAAAATCATTTATATTTCTCAAGTCATAGAGGATACTCAGGCTATAGGAGCTACACATGACCTTAGGCTACTCAAGTCATATAGGTACTCAGGCCATAGAAGCCATGCAAATCATAGGGGTTATGCACAACATAGAGGCTACATAGGACATAGAGTTTTGGGAGATCACAGGGGCTATGCAGGTCATATAGTCTTCTCATGTATTTAGGAAACTGAGGACATAAAACTATGTAAGTCATAGAGGCTTAGCATCCTAGAGGGTACTCAGAGCTTCTAGTCTACTAAGGCCATAAAAACAACATAGGTACCTAGAAGCTATGTAGGTCACAGAGACTTGGTCATAATGTCTGCTGAGGTTAGAGAGGCTAATGAGGGCATTTGTGCTTCTAAGATCATAATAACTATGCAGTTAATAGAGGATACACAGGAAATGGAAGGTATGCAGGTCAGGGGTGTTGTGTAGGCCACAGGGACTGCTCAGGCCACGAAGGGTGTGCAGGCCACAGAGACGACCAAGATCACAGAGGACACACAGATCAGAGAGGTCAAGCAGGTCGTAGAAGTGCTCAGCTCCTTCAGGCTGCTAAGGCCATAAAGGCTGCATAAGTTAGTCTACATGATTCGTGGAGACTATGCCAGCCAGTATTGGTGTTCACGCTACAGAGATTATGCAGGTCATAGGTGTTGTGCAGGTTCCAGAGGCTGGCTAAACACATTCTAGAGATGACTCAGATCATCAAAGCTTCTCGGGCAATTCTGGTAAATTAGGACATACAGTCTCCATGGGACATAGACATCAGAAAATATGGAAAAGACACATATGTAAAGAAGTTTATAGAGACTACTTAGGCAATGTTGGCTACACACATCATTGAGGCTATAAAGACATAGAAGCTATTACAGACCTACATCTTACATAGATCATAGAGGTTTCATTAATTGTTCAGTGTACTGAGTCATAGATACACAGAGAAAACTTAGGCAACAGAGGCTATGCTGGTCACATAGGCTTTGAAAGGCTTTAGGTGATACTCAACCCATAAATGCTAAAAACACCATGGAGACTGTCCATACATATAGGCTAGTGTACTCAGAGGTTTCTAAGGTAGAGGAGGTGATTCAGGCCATAGATTACACATGCCACAGAATTTACTCTGTCCATGAAGTGTACAAAGTACTAGAAGCTTCCCAGTTTATGGAAGCTATACAGTTAATATATGATACTCAGATTAGAGACATTGCAAGACCAATCAGGTAATTTAGGTTTCTTTGGACTTACAGAATACACAGGACACAGAGGAGACATGGATCTTGAGTAATATGCAGGACATATATGTAATGTACATCATTGGGTCTACTCAGGCCATATAGGCTATGTAGGCGACACAGGCCACTTAGACCACAGGAGCTATGCAGGGCACAGGAGCTTTGCAGATCACAGGATCTATCATAAACTCTTAGGCAACTTGGGCCTAGGAGGATGTTCATGCAATAATACTTAGGAAGATTATATAATGTACAAAGGTCAGAGGGTACTTAGTCATAGAAGAAATGCACATTATGGGGCGAGGGAGGCTTCTCAAGCCATAGAGAGTAGGCAGGAAATAGAAGCTACTCAGTTAATTTAGGCTACTCCAGCTACAGAGACTGTATAGGTCATAAAGGCTGTACAGGCAATAGAGTTTATGGTGGTTAAAGGGCTACTCGGTTCATGTTACATTATATGAGGACCTAATGCAATAGAAACTATTCAGGTGATAGAACCTATGCAGATCATAGCAGCTGCTCAGATCATAGAGGCTGTCAAATAAAGTTCACTGAGGCTAGAAAGCCTATGGAAAATTTATAGACTACTTGGGCCACAATGTCTGCACAATTAAGAGGTATTCAAGCCATAGAGACCATTCCAGATTTAGAAGCTGGGCAGGCCTTAGAGGATGCCGAGGTCATATAAGTTTCAGAGATCACAGAGGTTAAAGATGAAAGAGTCACAGAAATCATTGGTCATTTACTTCATATAGGCTGCTCAAGCTTAAGCAAGTCATAGAACTACTCTGTTCCCTTAGGCTACTCAGGCCATAAAGCTTACACAGGTCATGCTACTCACACAGTTTAGAGAAGATAATGAGGTAATTGAAGCTATCAATGTCATAGAGGCTATGCAGATCATTGAGGTTGTACAGGTCATAGAGACTATCAGACAATAATGACTTTGCAAGCCCTAGAGGCTATCAAGGCCATATAGGCTGAGACTTTCAAAGAGGTAACTCAGTTTATAGAGTCCCCTCAAGTAATAGATAGCATTGAGGCAACAGAGGCTACTCAGGCCATAAATGCTGCACAGCTCATAGGGGTTACTCAAATTGTAGAGGCTATGCACTACCTAGATATCCTTTAGGTAATAGAGATAAATAGGACCATAGAGGTTACACACTGAATAGGAGCTACCAAATTCAGGCCACAGAGGATACTCCAGATGTATAGGCTCCTGAGACTGTAAAAGTATGCAGGTAATAGCCTTACTGGCATAGAGTCTACTCAAGCCATAAAAATTTCCCAGAACATAGTGGATACTTAAGTCAAAAATCTACACAGGTCATATAGATGATGCACACAGAGAGGCTGGGAATAAAGGGTAAATAAAGGGTATGTTTTTCATGAAACTGTGTAGCTCCTAGGGGCTAGTAAGTTCATTTAGGATTCTCAGGCCATAAAAGCTGCTCAGATCATAGTGGTTACTGAAGTCACATAGGCTAGTCAGGCCATGAAGACTACACAGTTCATAGGCTGCTCAGACCAAAGAAGCTAAGTAGGTCATGGAGTCTCACAGGTTACAGAGGCAATGCAAATCACTGACCTTACATCACTCAGAGATGCTACTTGATACCAAGAGGCTGCATAGGACATTGAGGATCCTCAGACCACAGAAGTTATTCAGGCCATGGATGATACTCAGGTTATCTCAGCTACTCAGGCCCTAAAGGCTACTCAGGTCATAGAGATTTCACAGGTCATATTGTCTATACTGGTTATAGACACTATGCTAGTCATAATACATTTTGAATTTCAAGAGGTTATATCCTAATAAGGTCAGTTATACCCTAATATAACTCAGGTCAGTTATACCCTAATAAGGTAGGCAGGAATTTTCTACTTGTGAAATACATGCTATACAGACTCTAGAAACTACTCAGGCCAAAGAGACTTCAAAAGACACAAATGCTACTCAAGTACTTGAAGACAGCCTGGTACAAACTTTTCTCAGGTTTTAGCGACTATCAAGGTCATAGAGGATAAATTCACTGAGTCAAAGATCTCAGTATTTATAGCTCTGATCAGGGAGCTTTCAGTTGTCATAGGAACAACTTACATTATTTGGGTTATTCAGGCCATAAAAGCTATGTAGAATACAGGAATGCACAGACCTTAGTGAATATGGAGATAATAGACTACTCATGTCATAATAGCTGTGTATGTGATAAAGGCTAGCAGGCTGTCATTTATGTCGTGCCTTGTGTGGGTTCGCTTGGCGAGTTAGGGTCCTGTAGGATGAAGGGACTGAGGAATGGGGTCCCATGGGATGAGGTCTGGGGTCCCAGAGGATGAGGGACAATGGGGACCCTCGGGATGAGGTCTGGGGTCCCAGAGGATGAGGGACAATGGAGTCCCACGGAACGAGGGTTTATGGGGTGGACAGTCATGGAGTCACTCACCCAGACACCAGGGGAAGATAAAACTGCTCTGCCAGAGTGAGAAGCAGACCCATTTATTTCAGTTAGTGGAACAGTTTATATAGGGTCCTCGGACCAATCATGGCCCTGAGGTTACGTTATAGCCAATAGGGTATTGACTTATGTCAGGCACACAGCCAATCAGCATGGGATGAGAAAAGGAAAGGCACTGAAGGCAGCCAACTAGCATGGAGAGCAAACCCATTTCTTTTTTTTTTTTATACTTTATTTTTTTTTCTCAAAAGTTGCATTTTAATACATGTTATCAAACATAACAGAAAAAAAACAAATTTTCAGGAGCTGTACACACTATTCACTGAAAACATTTGTTGAGGCAAATAGAAAAAAAATTGTTACAATCATAATTTTTCTAACTTTGCACAAAATTATAAGCAGATTAAATTCTTCATACTAAACACCTTTATATGCACTTTCAATGAACAGTATATATATATTTAATCAACCATCTTTACTATACCCATTCCTCTTTCCTGCCCCTCGGTTCTCCCATGCCGCATCCAGTATTCCTCTATTTCTCTTATGTTTCCCATTCCCACCTCCCTTATTCATCAGCATCCACTAATCAGAGAGACCATTCAGCAGTTGGATTTTGGGGATTGGCTTACTTCACTTAGCATAATGCTTTCCAGTTCCATCCATTTGCCTGCAAATGCCATAATTTTATTCTCTTTTATTGCTGAATAATATTCCATTGTGTATATGTACCACAGTTTCTTTATCCATTCATCTATTGAAGGACATCTGGGTTGCTTCCAC
>JAQQSJ010003458.1:0-11497 GCA_028644305.1 Xerus rutilus
TTTCTTTGATGTGTCTCTGTCTGGTTTTAGAATCAGGGTGATACTTGCCTCATAGAATGAGTTTGGAAGGGTTCCCTCCTTTTCTATTTTATGAAATAGTTTGAGGAGAATTGGTATTAATTCTTCTTTGAAAGTCTTGTAGAACTCAGCTGAGAATCCATCTGGACCTAGGCTTTTCTTGGTTGGAAGGCTCTTGATGGCATCTTCTATTTCCTTGCTTGAAATTGATCTGTTTAAGTTGTGTATGTCCTCTTGGTTTAGTTTGGGTAGGTCATATGCCTCTAGAAATTTGTCGGTGTCTTCAGGGTTTTCTATTTTACTGGAATATAAGTTTTCAAAATAGTTTCTAATTATCCTCTGTATTTCAGTAGTGTCTGTTGTGATATTTCCTTTTGCATCTTGAATTTTAGTAATTTGGGTTTTCTCTCTCCATCTTTTCGTTAGGGTGGCTAAGGGTTTGTCAATTTTGTTTATTTTTTTCAAAGAACCAGCTTTTTGTTTTGCAGTTAGACTATTTTTAAGTGGATAACTTAGTAGCTTTAAGTACATTAACATGGTTGTACCACCATCACCCACCATCCATTCTCTAGAACTTTATCTTAATCTTCTAAACTGAAACTAAATACCCATTAGATAATAATGCCCCATTCCATTTCTCTCTGCCCCGAGCACCTGACAACTACTATTCTGTTTTGTCTTATGAATGTGACTATTTTAGGTATCTCATATAATTGAAGCCATATAATATTTGACCTTCATTGTCTGGATTACTTAACCAAGTATAAAGAGTTCAGGCTTCATCCATGAAGTGTATGGCCAGTAGTGTTCTAGTCGTCTACTTTTTTATTGATCTGGTTTATTGTCTGGTTGTTCTGTCCATTATTGAAAATGGGATATCCTAATATTATTAAAGAACTGTCTATTTCTCCTTCTTAATCCTATCAATATTTGATTGTATATTTTTGAGCTCAGATGTCCGCTGCATATATTTTATAATCGTTATGTCTTTTTGTTGACATGGCCCTCTTATTTTATTATATAAATGTTCCTCTTTGTCCTGTGTTTGACTTGTAATCTGTTCTGTGTTGTTATAACTAACCCTGTTTTCTTTGGATTATTCTTTGTATGGAATGTCTTTTGCATTCTTTCACTTTCTTTGACCTAAAGTGAGTCTCTTATACATAGCATGTAGATGGATCTTATTGTATTCATTCTATCAGCTTATATCTTTTGGGAAATTGAAAACATTTATATTTAAAGTAAATACTGATAGGGGAAAACTTACTTTTGTTGGTAAGCTTTCTATTCTATCTTACAGAATGTTTTTTCTCTCATTTCCTCTATTATTGCCTTTATGTTTAGTTGATATTTGTTGTGAAATGTTTTTAATCCCATCTCATTTCCATTTTTATGTATTTTATAGATACTTTCCTTGAGGTTACCTTAGAGATGACATATAATATCCTAAAGTTATTACACTCTGCTTAAAATTCATACCAACTTAATTTCAGTTGTATGAAAAAAACTATTTTCAGTTCCATCCCCTTCAGTTTGTTATTGATGGCACAATTTTAAAATTTTATGTATTCTGTACCCATTAACATCAATTTATAGGTATTTTTTGCAATTATCTTCTAAATCTTATAGAATATTATAAAATTGGAATTATAAATTAAAATTATAATATTTATTTTATGTTTGTTCATATGTTCATTTTTACCCTGACCTTTATATTTTATTGTTAGTTGAAGCTTTGAGCCCAAGACTCTAAGTAGAAAAGTCTATTGAACTAGACCAGACCATTTAGCTAGTTTATTCCTAAATAGTTTTATATCACAGTAGGCTATTTCATCTCTTCTTCATATCAGCATCCTTTTTCTTTTTTGCAAGCATTCCACCTTAGCCAGAACTATTTTAAAATTTTATCAAAGACTCATCTAACAACCTCTCAGACAGTTCCAGAAGAATTTTTACTAGCAAGTTAGCAAGAGGATGCATAAATGATTGTGTTTAAGGCTTCCTGCTTTGTTAAATAGAAGAATACAGGGGATTGGGCTTATCCTGATCTTTTCCCATATGGTATGTGGTTTGGACCTTGTTTTTACTTAAAAGGGAAGACCTAAGAGAAACGCATCCCCTCCTTTCAACATTTTGTTCCTACCTTTCTCTTTCTCTCTCTCTCTCTCTTTTTTGCTTTTAGTCCCCTGTTGACATCTGAGACACTGTCTACTTCAAGAAGCATTCTCTAGGGCTGAGATTGTGGCTCAGTGGAGGAGCGCTTGCCTCGCATGTGGAAGGCACTGAATTCAATCCTTAGCACCACATATAAATAAACAAACAAACAAATAAATGTCAATCAACAAAAGTAAAAAATATTTTTAAAAAAGAGCAGTATTGTCTGGTTGTTCTCAAACTTTTTGTTGACTTTTAACTTATAGTGACTCTGTTAGTAGACATTGTCTAGAGTCCTAAACTTTATTCCTCTGGGTGTGCTTCTCTTGGATAAATCAAAATGTGTTTAGTCTTTTTTTAAAAAATATTTTTATTTTTTATATCTTTATTTTATTTATTTATTTATATGTGGTGCTGAGGATCGAACCCAGTGCCTCTCACATGCTAGATGAGTGCTCTACCACTGAACCACAACCCCAGTCCCAAAAGTGTGTTTAGTCTTGAGGTATAGGAATGTCTGGAATTTCGTTTATGCGAGAGAAGGAAGAAACAAAGCCATTTGATATGTTCTCTTGCTTTTCATATTTTAGCTTTTTAGGTATTATTTGATTTTAGAGGTAAGGCTTAAATTCTTTTATTACTTCTCAGATGTCTGCCTGCCTATATATTTCTCAAGCTTTTAGTCTGTGATAAAGAGCAAACACGTATGTGATTTCCTTTTGACAAAATAAGAATTTAAATTGATTTTTTTCCAGCATAATTTACTTTTCTTTTTTCTTGGTAAGTATGCTATAATCTAGGATATTATAGGGTACTAGAAAAAAAGGAAGATATTGTTCTCTGAGGGGAGAAAAGGGAAACTTATCTTGTTTTGGATTTGCTCTGTTGGTGTGTGATTAGAGAGAATATTTATCCTTGATATAGGGAATAGGTGTAGCATAGCAGAAATAAAAATAGCTGATCTAATATAATCATAGGCCCAAAATATCAATGATTTAGAAAGATGAAATCTGAGAATTTATTTGGATTTTATTTTGTAAGCTCTTGAGTAACATTAAATGAATATGATTATTATGTAAAATCCTGAAATTCTTTAAGTGTCAGGAACCTTTAAAGCTTGAACTAAATAAGTTTTAAGGTAAGGAAAAAGAAGCTTGTTATTTGGTAGGTAGTACTTTGGCACTTAGCATATTTTTCATATATATATATATTTATTATTTATATTTTATATATATATTTGTATGTGTGTGTGTGGTGCTGAGGCTTGAACCAAGTGCCTCACAGGTGCTAGGCAAGTGCTCCACCATTGAGCCACAACCCCAGCCCCACAACTAGCACCTTGGGATTGTACACATTGAATATTTTAAGAAAGTAAAGAGTTCAGATGCATCAATTTGACTGATCCATAAGGTGTAACTAAGTTTAACTAGGATGTATGGAATTGATTATAAATATATAGGCTATGAAAGTCAAAGAAGTCTTATAATATTTTGAAGGAACTCAGGTATATATTTTAGAAAGAAAACTTAGCAGTCACTGTGCATAATTCAGAAAAGTTTTAGAGAAAAATACAGGGAGGAAAATGGTATGTGAAAATTCTTTGAGGTCTGTCTCTTTTTAAATTCGATATCTTGTATCTGTAAGCAAAGGACCCTGCCTAGCAATTAAAAGCATAGCAAGATATTCAACTGTGGTTTTGAGTTGTGGTTTTATATATCTAATCTTATGGACAAGCTATTTGAACTTGCTAAGCCTTAGTGTCTTGATAGGAACCATATGGGAACTTATAAGCAATAGGGAACAGAAATAGTGTAGGACTACTTATGATAATATATGCAAAATACTTCCTTAAATACCTGTCACATAATAAAGACTTGATAAATAGAAGTTGTCATCTATAGTTGGCAAATAGTAGAGAGGCAATAAATGAAATAATGTTAGGAAATAAGTTATCCCATCTAATGAGACCAGTTAATAAGCTAAGGTAGAAATTAGTGATGTTTAGTGCTTAAAATAACATTTCAGTATATTTGTGTAATTTGAGGAATGTAGTCTTCTTTTTAATTAGTGTACTTAAATCAGAATGAAAGGTCCTCTGTAATCATTGTTACCTTTTTTAAACAGATTCAAGATTTTTGGAGTGTTACCTCTTATTTCTTTACGAATCTCTGATAAAAAACTTCAAGGGATTATGGAATTGGTGGAAAGCATTCCAAAACCTGCATTTACAACTAATGTGTCTCCCCCTGTCAAATCAATTCAGGTAATGTTTTCAGAATTAATAAAAGATTGAATTAAAAAGAAAGCTCGCTAATAGTATTTGAAACTACCATAGAAATTTCAGATAAAACAATATGCATTTCATTTGGAACAGACATTTTAATCGAGAAATGGATGAAATGGTAAAAAGTACAAATACTTAGGAAAGTTATAAAATACAATATATCTGCCCTCCAATCCTTCTCCCTAATGGTAATACTGTTAATCTCTGTCTAGTTTTTCAGAAAATTCATGGCATATATTAGTGTGCATGTACACACAAACACACATGCTTGTACAATTTTATATTCATATAATTTAAATAAATGTGATCATTATTGTTAGCATTATTATCATATATTTTACATGCTTTAAGGAGACATTTTCATGTTAGCACATATAGATCTGATTTTTTTTCATGGTCATATAATACTGAATTATGTGGATATACCATCTTTTGCCTAAGATTCAATTTTGGTGGATAATCATTCGTATTGATGTGAGTATTTACAATTTTGGAAAGTGCTGCCTTGAACTTCCTTGTATATATATTTGGTCATACTTTCATCCATAGGATGAATTCCTATGAGTGGATTTTTAGTAAAATAATGTGTGAATTTTATATTTTGATGAATTTTGCCAAATTTCCTTTCTAAATTGATTATTAATTTATGATACTGTTAACAGTGAATGATGTCTTTTTCTTTGCTTGCATTAATCTTGAGTATAAGCAATTATTAACATTTTTTTCCTAAGTGAAAAAATGTTCTCTTGTTTTGATTTGCATTTCCTTATAAGTAAGATAAAACATATTTCAAAAGACTTTGAATTTCTTTCTGGAAACACTGTCTCATATTTGTTGTACTTTTTTTTATTGGACTGTGGTTTATCATTTAAAAATTACTTTTCCATTTTGTTGTTTTTTGTCACATATATACATTTTTTTAAAACCATGTAAAACATACCTATTTTTCCATCTTTCTGTCCTTCTGTCAATATCAGTGCAAGGAATTGAACCCAGGGCCTTGTGCATGCTGCACAGGTGCTATATCACTGAACCACATCCCCAGCCTTCCTTTTTTAAAAAAATATGGTCAAAATTAGTAGGTTTTTTCCCCCTTTATGATTCCTGGATTTTGTATTACATAAGTTTTCTCATTCCAAGATAATTTTAGGAAAAAAATATCCAATCATATTTTTCTTTGATAATTTCTCCAGAGGGTGGGGATATGTCTGGACAAATGGGGCTATTTCCTTCTGAGTATCAGTGAGTGAGTCTGCTGTAATCAAGGCCCATGAGACAAGGCTGTGTTTAGGCTTTCCTTATTTAATATGATAAAATAAGGTTTATTTTTTTTACCAGATTGAGAAATTGCTCTTCCTAGTTAGGTGAGCATTTATTTGGATAGATATTGCAATGCCTTTTCTTCATCTGTTGAGATGATCATATAGTTTGCTTCTTTGGTCTGTTAATATAACAAATTACATTGATTATTTTTAAGATATTAAACTAAATTTGCATTACCAATATAAATCTTATCTTTTCATAATGTAGTATTTATTCTATGTATTTGGCAGTTTATTTGTGAGTACAGGTTGAGTGAATGATCTGAGATATTTCAGATATTGGAGCTTTTTGGATTTTGGATTATTCTTTTACAGACTTTTCCAGTTGAGCATACATAATCTAAATATCCCAAATCGAAAATGCTCCAAAATCTGAAACTTTGAGCATCTTGTCAGCCTGCACTGAATTTTGGATTTCAGACCATTTTCAGATTTAGGATTTTCAGAATAGGGATGCTCAACTATATGTCTTAATCTCTTATTGCATATGCTTGAGACCATGAGTATTTTGAATTTCAGGTTTTTCTGCATTTTGGAATATCTGTATGGACATAATAAGATATCTTGGGGATAGCACTCAAGTCTAAACATGAAAATCATTTATGTTTTATATACTCCATTTACACACACAGGCTGAAAGTAATTTCATACAATATTTTTAGTGTGCCTTGAAATTTGACTGTCACATCATATGAGGTCAGCTGTGGAATTTTCCAGTAGTGATATCATATCTGCAGTCAAAATTATTCAGATTTTGAAGCATTTTAGATTTCACATTTTCAGATTAGGAATGTTCAACCTGTATGTTGTAGAGCATTTTTATAGTTATGTTCACAAGGAATATTTGTTCACAAGAAATATTGGTTTATACTTTTACTTGTAACACCTGATATGATATCAGAGTAATGCTATATAAAAAGGGATAGGAAAGGTTTCTTCCTCCTGTCTTTCTTGGGAGAGTTTGTTTAGAATTGAATGGTTCATAGAATTTGCCAGGAGATTTTCTTTCTTGCAATATTTTTTAAACTGTCTATTTAATTTATATAGGACTGTTTAAGGCATCAGTTTTTTTCTTGTATGAACTTGAGAAGATTTTGTCTATTTCATTCAAGTTGTTGAGTATATGAACACAATGTTGTTGCTCATATTTTCTTACTCTGTCTTTAATGACTGTGATATCTATAGTGTTGGTTCATTTTTCATTTATCTTGGAATTTATAGCTTCTTTTTGTTTTCTATCAATTCAGTAAGTGGTTTGTCAGTTTTGTTTAATCTTTTTAAAGGCCCAGTTTTGGTTCTTTGGTTTTGTTTTGTTACTCTAAGTTTCATTGATTTCTGATCTTTTATGTTAAAAAGCATTCTTAGTTATCTTAGACAACAGATAACTGCCTGGATTTTGTCTTTTAGCTGTAGATTCCTGACCTCTCCACTATAATGTGGTGTATCTTGGAAAATATTTTATTTGTACTTGAGAAGAAAGTGTATATTACTGTTGTTGCCGGTTGAAGATTTTTGTAGATGTCAATTAGTACAATTTAAAGGGATAGTGTTTAGGCCTGTGTACTGTTTAGGAATTTGTCATTTACTGAGAATATTGAAGTCTCTATTTGTAATTATGGATTTGTCTATTTTTTATTCATTTCTGCAGGTTTTAGTGTATTTTGTGGGTGAATATAAGTTTGAGATTGTCTTCCTAATGATGTAATAATGCCTCTCTTTCCCTAGTGACATTCTTAGATTTGATATCTGCTTTTCAGTTATTATTTGCATTTTCTTTCTTTTTTTTTAAAGGAAAGGAAATAAAAGGAAAGGAAATAAAATACTATTTTATTATTTTGTTATTTATAAGTAATAAAATATTTTATTACTTGATTTTTTGCAGTTGAAAAGAAATTAACATCCAAGTCATCTGTGCATGAATTTTCTTTCTTGCAATATTTGAAATTAACATTACTCAACCATATAAAGGAATCAAGCTTTGGTAAACACTCGAAGATAAACTCCAGAAGTTGTGTGTGTATATAAATGACATTTACATATATATGGGTATATACACATATTTATATATATATATATGACTGAAATTACTGGGTCCTGTTTTTACCTGTGTTCTTTTACAATGAGGCTAGACTACCTGCTTGGTGCTCCACAAATATTTGAAGTCAAATTTGTAAGAAAATATGTTTTATTCAAAGCCACATTTGCAGGAATATACAAGAAACTTCTAGTTTCAAAAATTTCATCTTTGAGAGCCTCTGGGATGAGGAAAGCTTTTAAAAGAGAAGAGACAGCAAAATGGGACAAAAGGCAGGAAATACACGTATGCAGATTTCATTAGCCTGTGCTAGACAGGATAGGGCAGGGGACAGTATTCATTCTTAGCTTCCTTGGCCACTGTGAGGCTGAGTTGGTTAGCCCTTCAACCTTTATTCTCAGCATGAAGAATTTGTCCTTAAGTTTAGAGGGGCCCTCCCACATCAGTCTGTTTCAGTATGATAACTGTGTCTAAACTTTGGAGGAGTCAAGACGTTGTTTTCTTACAGCCGCTGTGTATTTTTATATTCCCTCAGTTATTCCAGCAGTTTTACACTTCAACATATTCTCAGACATTCCAGCAATATTCAGGGCTTCCAGTTTTCTTAACATTGTCACCAACACTTGTTATTCTGATTATGACCATTTTTAGTTTAGTGAGCTGATAACTAATTGTGGCTCTGAATTGCATTCTTCTAATTACTAATGATGTTGAGATTCTTTTTGTTTCTTAGCTACTAATTTATTTTATGTTCTTTGGGGAAGTATTTGTTCAACTCTTATTTGTTTTTGAATTGGGTTGATTTGTTGTTGAGTTCTTTATATATGATTGATGGACTCTTGCCAAATATCTGATTTGCTAACATTTTCACCATTTTGTAGGTTTTCCTATTTGAGGAACAAAAGAAAATTTTTCTTTTGTTGTTTGTGCATGTGGTGTCATCTATGAAAATTCACTGTCAAATCCAAGATTGTGACAATTTGTCTGTATTTCAGTTTTATGCATTTAACTCTTATGTTGTTGATTCATTTTGAGTTAGTATTTGTGTGTAGTGGGAAATAGGATTCCAACTTTACTCTTTCATACTGAAATCTAGTTGTCTTGGGGCCATTATTTGAAGAAACTGTTATTTTCTTCTTTGAATAGACCTAGCATCGCTGCTAAAGATCAATGTACCGTAGTTTTATAGATTTATTTTTGGGCTTAAGGATATTAGTTTGGTAGTGGAGTGCTTGCCTAGCATATGTGGTGAGA
This sequence comes from Xerus rutilus, assembly GCA_028644305.1. Lineage (NCBI taxonomy): Eukaryota > Metazoa > Chordata > Mammalia > Rodentia > Sciuridae > Xerus > Xerus rutilus. The sequence continues at coordinate 9,068 of JAQQSJ010003458.1, forward strand.
TCCTAGATTTGATCCCTAGCATAGGGAGGGAAAAACATTTATTTTCGGACAGCCAGTTCTGTTCCATTTATCAGTTTATATATCTTTAATGTCAGCACCTCATCATTCTGACTACTGTAGCTTTAACATTTTTTTCCCCCTTTTGGTGTGGTGGTAGACATTAAATTTGAACCTTCCACATGCTTTACCACTGAGAAATATCCTAAGCATGTGCTGTACCACCAAGTTATGTCCCCAGATCTGTAATAAATTGATATTGATATTTGTAAGTCATTCAGATTTGTTCTTTATCAAATTTTGGGGAGGTTATTTAGGTCCCTTGCAATTTTATGATTTTGAGGATTGATTTTTTTTATTTCTATGAAAAATGGCATTATAATTATTAAAAAGATTGTATTGAATCTGAAGATCACTGTGAATAATGTTGCTATGTTAGAAATATTAAGATTTCAATCTATGAATGCAGAATGCCCTTACCATTTTACTCAGACCTTTGCTTTCTTTGGGCAATGTATGGTTGTTTTTGATTTACAAGTTTTTCCCTTCCTTGGTTATATTCCTAGATATTTTACTCTTTTGCTATTATAAATGGAATTATTTTCTTAATATCCATGTTGAGTTGTATGTTACTAATGTATCACAACACAACTGATTTTGTACATTGATCTTGTACCCTTTTAAAAAACTTTCAACTTTGTTGAGTTCTTTATCTCTAATAGTTTGTGTGTAATTCTCTTGGGTTTTTGATGCGTAGAATTATCACCTCTGCAAATAAGTGGTAGTTTTACTTCTATCTTGTAAATTTGAATTGCCTTCATTTTTTTTTCTTTGCATAATTGCTCTGTCTAGAACTTGAGAACAGTGTTGAATAGCATTGAGGAAAAGGAGCACCCTTATCTTTTCTCTCAGCTTCCGGGCAAAGCTTTGTCTTTTATCCTAGTATGATTCCTGTGATGTTTTCACAAATGCCTTTTATCATGTTGAGAAAATTCTCCTTTACTCCTATTTTTCTGCATGTGTCTTTAATCATAAAGTGTGGTGAATTTCTAAACTCCAAATTTTCTCTCAATTGGAGTAATCATGTTTTTTTCCTATTAATGTTATTTTTATAATAATTCCTTCTTAATATTGATTTTTTTTTCCTAGGATAAATTCCTCTCAGTAATGCTATGTAGTCCTGTCAGATTCAATTACTTATATTTTTGTGAAGACTTTTATATCTTTATAAGATATAAAAGATATGGTTTTCTTGTCTGGATTTGCTGTCAGGCCTTGTAAAATAAGTTTGCACCCTATTAAGGGAAGAGTTTAAGGAGGAAGCTTTTAATTCTTTTTTTCTTTTTTTTCTGGTACTGGAGATTGAACTCAGGGACACTCGACCACTTGGCCACATCCCCAGCCCTGTTTTGTGTTTTATGTAGAGACAGGGTCTCACTGAGTTGCTCAGCGCCTTGCCATTGCTGAGGCTGGCTTTGAACTTGCGATTCTCCTGTTTCAGCCTCCCAAAGTACTGGGATTACAGGCTTGTGCCACCGCACCTGGCTGCTTTTAATTCTTTATTAGGAATTTATTCATTTCATCCACACTATTCAGTGTCTTGGCTTGTATTTTTTTATAGTATATTTTTGCATTAATTTCATTTTGGGAAATTTGATAGGAATGACATCAGTTTCATTTCTGATTTCAAATATTCACATTTTTTCTTTTTTCGTAGCCTGCCAAAGATTTATCAGTTTTTTTCATGATTTATTTAAAAAAAAACCCAAACTCGATTATGTCGTTTGTTGTTGTTGTTGTTGTTGTTTTTTCATATAACATTTTTAATAATTTTGTGTATAAAACAAACTTTTATACTATGGAATTCTCAAAACACAACATCTGTTGGTGCTTAAACAGTTTCAGATTGGGGAGCATTTTGATTTTCTTTCTTTTTTTTTATAATTTAATTATTTTATTTAAATGTGTTTCAAGTCATAGTACATATACAGAGCTCAATTTTTCCATTTCTCTGGTTGCAAACCAGATAGAGTCACACCATTTGTGTCTTCATACATGCACCAAAGGTACGGATGACAGTCTCAATCAACCATCATTACTATACCCATTCCTCTTTCCTTCTCCCCACCTCCCCACTGCCGCATCCAGAGTTCCTCCATTTCTCCTATGTTCCCCATTCCCACCACCCTTATGTATCCTCATCCACTAATCAGAGAGAATATTCGGCATTTGGTTTTTTGGGATTGGCTTACTTCACTAAGCATAATGTTCTCCAATTCCATCCATTTGCCTGCAAATGCCATAATTTTATTCTCTTTTATTGCTGAATAATATTCCATTGTGTATATGTACCACAGTTTCTTTATCCATTCATCTATTGAAGGGCATCTGGGTTGCTTTCATAGTTTTGCAATTGTGAATTGTGCTGCTATA
>JAQQSJ010003459.1:0-11497 GCA_028644305.1 Xerus rutilus
GGGCGCGGTGGCTCAAGCCTGTAATCCCAGCACTTAGGGAGGCTGAGACAGGAGAATCGCGAGTTCAAAGCCAGCCTCAGCAACAGCGAGGCGCTAAGCAACTCAGTGAGACCCTGTCTCTACATAAAACACAAAATAGGGCTGGGGATGTGGCTCAGTGGTCGAGTGCCCCTGGGTTCAATCTCCAGTACCAAAAAAATAAAAAAATAAAAAAATAAAATAAAAGTCCATTGACAAAAAAAAAAAAAAGATGAAACAAGTGGAGCCTCTAGTCAGGCATCCAACAGCTCTTTAATATCAGGATGAATGGTTGGGCAAGTTGGTGCACACCTGTAATTCCAGAAACTCAGGAGGCTGAGGAAGGAGGGTCAGAAGTTCAAGTCTAGCCTGGGCAACTTAGTAAGACCCTGTCTCAAAATAAAAAATGAAAATAATTGAGAGAAAAAGAATGGAAAGAAAAAACAAAAACAAAAAAAAAAAAAACAGAGAATGCAGCTCAGTGGTAAAGTGCCTTTAGGTTCAATCCCCAGTACAACACACACACACACACACACACACACACACACACACACACACAGTTAGGATGAGTGCATGGCACCAGGTATTCAAATCATCTGGCAGTGTTCTTTGTGCTCTACAAACTCAAATTCCAAAGGTAATAGTGATATAGTGTCTTTAAAATTCTTTTTAAGAAAAGTAAGACTTCCATCTGAAGACATTTAAGACTGGAAATATAAGCCAAGCACAATGAAGCAAGCCTGTAATCCTAACAGCTCAGGAAGCTGAGACAGGAGTATCACAAGTTCAAGGATAGCCTCAGCAACTTAGCAAGGCTCTATGCTACTTAGTGAGTCCTATCGCAAAATAAAAAATAAAAAGGACTGGGGATGTGGCTCAGTGGTTAAGTCCCCTGAGTTCAATCCCAGTACCAAAAACAAACAAACAAACAAAACTGGAAATGTAGGGCCTAAATAAAAGTACCAAGAAAAGGTATGTTATCATAATACTTAAAAGAGTCTTAGGGCTGGAGTTTTAACTCAGTGGTAGAGTATTTGCCTAGCATGCACTAGGCTCTGGGTAGGATAACCAGTACCTCAAAATAATAATAAAAGAGACTTAAACACAGCATGTATACCAAACTGTCTATGAGGACTCACCTTAGCTTAGTGAATCAACTTTCCCAAGAAGAATCCAAACTCTGAATATTTTTGGTTCCCAGATGATTTTGACAGGCAGCCAAGTTTGGGGACAAAGATGACTGTGAAAGCCAGGTGGTGGCACACGCCTGTAATCTCAGCACTTTGGGAGGCTGAGACAGGAGAATTGCGAGTTCAAAGCCAGCCTCAGCAACGGCGAGGTGCTAAGCAACTCAGTGAGACCCTGTCTCTACATAAAACACAAAATAGGGCTGGGGATGTGGCTCAGTGGTTGAGTACCCTGAGTCCAATCCCTGGTACCAAAAAAAAAAAAAAAAAGATCATTATGAAGGATGGGATTAGTATAAAACAAAACAAAATGTTAAAATATTATATACATGCAAAACTGTGATTGCCAGACACTGAACAGTCTTTTCCCATGTCAATATTTTTATCTTATCTAGGACATGAAGAATGCAACCCTTTCTCTGAATTCTGCTGGCAGTGAACCAAAATATTACCCTATAGAAGTTCTATTGAAAAATCAGAATCAGGAGCTTCCTGAGGATGTGAACCCTGCCAAAAAGGAGGTGAGTGGCTAAAGGAACTGTGTCTGGAGTAAGTGGGACTGTCAGTAAAGCATCCATCTCAATAAATGGCCTAGGACATTCTGCACATTGCAGGCACTCAATAGACACTGGAACTACCTAGTAGCTCAAACCAAGAGCTCTTTCTGGATTCTTTTTCTCACCTCCCACATGAATCTATAAAGTAGCCTCTGTTCATTTCTCTCCATCTATCTGCCACTGGTCTAATCTAACCATCACGGACTGTTGTAATCCAAATGATTTTCACTTCATTCCTATAATTTGTTCTCCACATGATAATTATTAATAGACACAGGGATATTTTTTGTAGTATTGGAGTTTAAACCTAAGGCCTTACGCAAGCTAGGTAAGTGCTTTACCACCAAGCTACATCCCTGGTGCCTTTTTAAAATTTCATTTTTGAGACAAGGCCTTGCTAAATTGCCCAAGCTGGCTTGGAACCTGTGATCCTCCTGCCTCGGCCTCCTGGGTAGCTAGGATTACAGGAGTGTATCATCACACCTGGCTACCAAAGGGACCTTTAAAAGGCCTACTGCCCTATTTGAAACAGCTCAAATAGCTCCCCGTTGTACTTAAAAAGAATCTGGGGCTGGGGTTATGGCGCAGTGGTAGCGTGCTCGCCTAGCATGTCTGAGGCACTGGGTTCGATCCTCAGCACCACATAAAAATAAAATAAAGATATTCTGTTTGCCTACAACTAAAAAATAAATATTTAAAAAAAAAAGAATCTGAAGGTCTGCATAATCTGGGCTCCATCACTCACACATATCACATATCACTACCCTCTTTACTTATTATCCTTGAACATGCTTATCCCAGCCTTCAAGACTTTACATTTGCTAGAGCTCCTGCCTGAACAAATGTTCTCACAGATAGTCACAAAGCCAGCTCCTTCCCACTGTTTAGGTCTAAACTCAAACATCACCATCTCAGGAAAGCTTTCCTTGACCACCCAATCAAACACTCCTTCCCTCACCCTTGCCAGTCCTCTTAGACTTGTTCATTGTCTATATCCCCCACTAATAATAGCCATAGGAGGAAGAACCTTGTCTGTCCTGTTCACCATCATATTCTCATCATTGTTTTTGTTTTGTTTTGTTTTGGTATGGAGGATTGAACTTGGGGCCACTTAATCACTGAGCCACATACCCAGCCTTTTTTATATTGTATTTAGAGGCTTAGCACCTCGCTTTTGCTGAGGCTGGCTTTGAACTCACCATCCACCTGTCTCAGCCTCCCAAGCCGCTGGGATTACAGGCATGCACCACCACACCTGGTCATTTTCATCTTGTCAACACCTAAAATGATGCCTATCTGATAGCAGGCACTACTCAAGTTTTGGACAAATGAATTAACATATTCATGTTGAATTATCTTCCCCATGAAAGAGTTGATTTGGGAAAGGGTTTTGGATTTCCCCCAATGTCCTAAGTCTTAAGCATCTGGACTACAACATTTGTGGAAGTAGAGACCACATATTAACAATCTTTACTTGGGTACAAAATAATCATTACATCAATAAATAAATGTTAGGAGAACTATAGGTTCTCAGTAATATCTACATGAAGCTGGGCGCAGTGGCGCAAGCCTGTAATCCCAGCACTTAGGGAGGCTGAGACAGGAGAATCACAAGTTCAAAGCCAGCCTCAGCAACAGCAAGGCGCTAAGCAACTCAGTGAGACCCTGTCTCTACATGAAAACACAAAATAGGGCTGGGGATGTGGCTCAGTAGTTGAGTGCCCCTGAGTTCAATCTCCAGTACCAGGAAAAAAAAAAAAAAGATTCACATGAAATATTCTGGGAGTCTGAAGGTAGCTCGTCGGTAGAGCACATGCTTAGCATGCATCAGGCCTTCAGTTCAATCCCTAGCACCACAAAAACAAAGTTGACTAGGGCTATAGCTCAGTGGTAAAGCACCCTTGGGGTCAATCCCTAGTAACCCTCCTCCTTCCCCCCCCAAAAAAGGGTAAAGGACATAATGTAAGGAAAAACACAGTTCTCCATTCTGCCAAAATCTACTCTCTATAATTCACCCATATTATATAACCCATTAACTGTCTTTCAGGAAAGAAACTGGAATCATGAGAGCAGAGAATCCAGTTAGTTTCTTCCACAGGCCACCATGGGGCTCCACTACCTGAAGAACAATTTGGCCATGAATAATTTAAGTCTATTATAGCCTTCCTAATAATTCATTCTACTTCCTCCTCCAAGGATCTACATAGGCCTCCCTTTTCCCCATTCTCCTCACCTCTGTTGGCACCAATAGGCACCATATCTTCCTTCTAACTAGAAATTCTGTTTTCTCTCTTAGAATTACCTCTCTGAACAGGACTTTGTGTCTGTGTTTGGCATTACAAGAGGGCAATTTACTGTTCTGCCTGGCTGGAAACAGCTCCAGTTGAAGAAAGAAAAGGGGCTTTTCTAAGACAAGAAGACCTATTGGAAGAATACAGAAGAGAGCAGACAGTGCCAATATTGGGAAAGAATTTACCTACCAACTTCTGCCTGCTACTGATTTAGATACAATTATAGAATCTGAAAAGCACAGCATGTTCTCCATTTTTTCTCATCCTTGTATCTCTTGGTTATTATATACCTAAAATGTTAACTTACCCACTTTTTGGCTATTGTGGCCTTGAATTTAGAGCAGCCAAAAGAAAAAGAACCAAGCCGGGTATGGTGGTGCACACCTGTAATTTCATCACTTTAATAGGCTGAGACAGGAGAATTGTGAGTTCAAAGCCAGCCTAAGCAATGGCAAGGCGCTAAGCAACTCAGTGAAACCCTGTCTCTACATAAAACACAAAATAGGGCTGGGGATGTGACTTAGTGGTTGAGTGCCCCTGAGTTCAATCCCCAATACCAAACAAAATGAGAACAAAAAACTAATGCTAGGGCTGGGGTTGTGGCTCAGCGGTAGAGCACTCACCTAGCGTGGGTGAGGCACTGGGTTCAATCCTCAGCACCACGTAAAAATAAAGGCATTGTGTCTGTCTACAACTAAAAAAAAAAAAATTAAAAAAAAAACTAATGCTAAAATATTTAAGACCATGCAAAGCCCTACATTTGCTTTACATTTTAAGATCAGTACTTCTGAAGTCTATTTAACCAACAAAGCATTGAAGATATTTGCACATATATCCCAAGGTCAAAATCCAAATGCCCAGATCCATTACGTGCCACAGCATTTTTAACTTTTCAAATAAAAATAACCTGTATGAGCAAATGAAGGTCTTTTCGGTATTTGGGTGCTTCTTATGGTAATCTTACATTACCATAAGAATTTATTTTGGGAGAAGGTTTCAGTAATGGTGAAGTAAAGAGGCAGTGTTGGTTGAACCTCTCAACAACTGGACCACTGTAATAACTATCTCTGGTACAAGAATGTCAAAATCTGTCTTGAATGCCAAATGTGTGGCACACGTCTAATCTCAGTAACTCAGGAGGCTGTGAATCACAACTTTGAAGCCAGTCTGGACAACTTAGCAAGACTATGTCCCAAAATATAATTTTTTTTTTTTAACATTCTTTTTTTTTTTTTCTTTAGTTGTAGGCAGACAGATATCTTTATTTTATTTTTACGTGGTGCTGAGGATCGAACCCAGTGCCTCAGGCATGCTAGGCGAGCACGCTACCACTGCGCCACAACCCCAGCCCCCAAAATATAATTTTTAAAAAGGACTAGGATGCAGTTTAGTGGCAGAGGGCTTGTCCAACATGTGTGAGACCCTGGGTTTAATCACCACATACAAAAATTACTAAACTTAAAATAAAAAATAAGCCGGGTACAGTGGCGCATGCCTGTAATCCCAGCAGCTTGGGAAACTGAGACGGGAGGATCACAAGTTCAAATCCAGCCTCAGCAAAAGCAAGGTGCTAAGCAACTCAGTCAGACCCTGTCTGTAAATAAAATACAAAAAAATAGGGCTGGGAATGTGGCTCAGTGGTCAAGTGCCCCTGAGTTCAATCCCAGTACCCTAAAAAATAAAATAAAAAAACGGCTAAACTCAGCCAGGAGTGGTGGCACACACATGAAATCCCAGTGGTTTGGGAGGCTGAGGCAAGAGGATCACAAGTTTGAAGCCAGCCTCAGCAATTTAACAAGGCTCTGAGCAACTTAGTGACATCTTGTCTCCAAATTAAAAAATAAACAGGGCTGGGGATGTGGCCTGGTGGTTAAGTGCCCCTGTGTCCAATCCCCATACCAAAAAAAAAAAGCTGAACCCTGTATTATGTAAACAAGGAAAAAATTCTACACTATTATATTAATTTTACCCATAAATTAAAAATTCAGTTGACAAATTTGGATTTGAATACGCTTGGTCAATTTCTTCTTTTTATTATGATATCCAGAACTAAAAGTAAACATTTTCTCCTAAGCCAAAAGTCTCTAGAACCTATTCAGCCTCTGGTGCCTCTTCAACTTCTCCACATTCAAACCGCACAAAGTCTACTACAGACACTCCATGGGGCTGCACGTACTGTCCCAATGTGATGGAAGGATCCAGCAAGTATGGCTGGGACAGCATCTTGGTCTCTGCCTCTCCCCCAGGTTCATCATCCAGGGAGCCAACAGAGAGAGGGGCCATGCCCACCACATGCTGCCCCAGGCGGCGGCCAAGGTCTTCAAGGTTTGCTTTCTGTTCAGATGTCTCACAAATAACCAGGGCCCCATACTTCCCCAGCAGCAGGTTGTGGAGTGAGGGACTATGCATTGCTCCATGGACGTAAGAGCCAACATAGAACCCAGATGGCACCTTCACCCATGCAGCTCGTTTAAGAGTCATGTTTTCTCCCAGTTTCCCTGTAAAAACAAAAACAAAAAACCAACACACTACTAGAATATGATACAAAAGAGTCCAAATTTGGAAGGTGATCCTTCCTCAAAGACATATAATTTTCAGTTTTTTTAAAGAGGAATGGGAGCATGGTAGGGGAGTAATTTAATAAGCATTATGTGCCAGGTATTCTAGTATTTAAAACAGAAGCTATGATGTCACAGACTCAGGTCTCAGTTCTACCTCTTCCTAGCTCTATGACCTTGGGCAAGAAACTTAATAATATAACTCCACTTTACTAATTTATCAAGCCATAGTTTCCTGGTCTGTAAAATGGAGATGATATCACCTACCCTTTAGGATTACTGGGAGAAATTAATGAGGTGATATATGTAAAAGTATTTTATTATAGTACATGGCACACAGTGAGCACTTAAAGGCTAGCTATTATTAATACATTAAACTTAGGTTTAGAGTGCTTAAGTAACTCACCCAATAATACATGGCAGAGCTGGAATTAAAACTCAGATCTTATTCCAAAGCAATTATGTGATTTTACCATATAACCATAACGGACATCAACAACTCCTCATCATTCACTATATCAGAAAAAGGTGTACAACCAGAAGTCCCAGAAAATCCAAAAGCCATATCATCCGATAGTTTTGACTTCCTCTCTTTAAAAACAAAAGGATGGGACTGGGGTTGTGGCTCGGTGGTAGAGCACTTGCCTGGCACATGTGAGGCACTGGGTTTAATCCTTAGCACCACATAAAAATAAATAAAAATTTTAAAACAAGGTATTTTTTTTTTAAAAATGATGACATTATCAGAGTTATGAGAACCAAAAACAGATTCCAGTTTTCTTCTTTCAGATGCTATTCTCAAGAGTCCAAATAAACCAAAACATAGGAAGGAGCAGGAGGATAAACAAAGTGGTCTAGATAAATATGTCTGGATTAACCACAATTAATGCTAAAAGTTATGAAAAGGGAGAATAGAGAAACCAAAACAAATTTTAAAATAGCTCAAAATATCTACCCAATTGTTAATTCCCTGAAATTGGCAAGGCTGATACACCCAGTTCTTCCAGGATTTCTTAATGAGCCCTATTTCTTCATACATAACTGTCTGCTGGTTTCTCATCTGTGACTCACTGAAACATCATAAATACTATGATCTGATAAAAACAGAACTAATGCCTTGACTGGAAACTGCAGAGGAGCAGAAAATTCCCAGCAACTCCTATCCCAGCCCTGCTTTCCTCCCTCCATCAAGAACACAAACAACAAGCAAAATTCCCACTATTCCCACCATAATGATCTAGATTTGATTCACAACACAAGTGGGCTCAAAAGAATGTACCTTTACAAATTCAGAACCAGATTTCTTGAGATCAAATTCCTAAAAACAATGACCCTAAAATTTCCTAGAATTGTTTATAAAGAAAATTATCTCTAAAGTACTATTTTCCCTATGTCCTATAAAGAGGTAGTCCACTGAAAGTTGGACATGCTTTGTTTGATCAGCACAGTGATGAAAATAATTTTAGTTTGCAAACAGTTAAAAACTATTCGATTTTTGCATATAAATCTAAATTCTTTTGAGGAATTTAGAAATCATTGGAACTCCACTTACCCCAATATAACAGAGAGCTACAGTTTGTTGCTGGTGCTAACTTCAACAGAGGAGGAGCTCTTCAAAATGCCTATGGCTCCCTAACACCCAACACAACTGAGTTCTTACATTCATATCATCTGGCCCTTGTAGGCACAGGAGCTTGCAATTATCCATGGGAATGTTGGAGGAGCAGGAAAGATACCAAAAGATTCAGTCATCAATCTCCAGTTTCCAGAATCCTTACAAATATTCACCTATTGCTAAGGCCAAATGATCCTTGAGAGAGCCTTCTCTGTCAGGCCCAGCTGGAAGTCCAGAAAGCTCAGTGGAATTCAGGAAGCCCTAAGTGCACAAGAAAACAAACATGAAACAGTTTTGCACTATTAAAATTATTAATAGGTGTCAGGCAAGGTGGCGCATGCCTGTAATTCCAGCAGTGCAGGAGGCCAAGGCAGGAGGATTGCGAGTTCAAAGCCAGCCTCAGCAAAAGTGAGGTGCTAAGCAACTCAGTCAGACTCTGTCTCTAAATAAAATACAAAATAGGGCTGGGGATGTGGCTCAGTGTTCAAGTGGTCCTGAGTTCAATTCCTGGTACTCTCCCCTACCCCCCCCCAATATATATATATGTATATACATATACATATATATGTGTATATGTGTATACATATATGTATAAAATATATATACACATATACATATATATACATTTACAGATATATATGTAAAACTAGACATATATATATATATATATATATATATATATAGGCAAAAATACTCTATTTCTAAGAAAATAGTTAAGATAACTAAGCATAAACAGATGATATTTTCACTAAGCCAAGGATGTTAAAATTGATAACAGGCCAGGTATGATGGCACATGTCTGTAATCCTAGCAGTTTGGGAAGTGGAAGCAGGAGGATTACAAGTTTAAAGTCAGCCTTAGCAACTTAGCAAGGCCCTGAGCGATTTAGACAGACCATGCCCCAAAATAAAAAATAAAAACGGTTGGGGATTTGGCTCAATGGTTAAGTGTCCCTGGGTTCAATCCCTGGTACCAAAAAAAAAAAAAAAAGATAACAGTTTTGGTTTTATGAATTATTTTATTACTATACTACCTCTAATTCTATTCCACTCCTATCCTCTAGCCTAATTTTTTAAAATATAATTTTCTAAAAACCAGGAACAATATTTCCACACAAGCATGAAATGCTAAACCTAAGACACTTACAAATTGTTGGTGGGAATGCAAAATGTTCCAAATCCAATGGAGGAAAATTTGGATAATAACTAACAAAATTATACATATGTTTATCTTTTGATCCTGCCATTCTCAGTGGTTGAGTGCTCTCACTCTGTTTCTAACATTTATTTTCCCTTTTTGGCACTGGGGACTGAACCCAGGAACACTTTGCCACTGAGCTACATCCCCATCCCTTTTTAAATTTTTTAGTTTTTAGACAGAGTCTAAGTTGCTGAGGCTGGCCTCAAACTTGTGATGCTCCTGCCTCAGCCTGCTGAATAGCTGGGGTTACAGGCACGTGGCACCATGCTTGGCTGTTTCTAGGAATTTGATGATACACTTAAAACTAGACATAAGTACATATATATAAGATTATTCATTAAATAATTATTTCTAATCATGTGGGGGGTTTTTGTTTGTTTTGTTTTTTGCAGTACTGGGAATTAAACGCAGGGGTGCTCTACTATTTATTGAGCTACATTACAAGCCCTTTTTATTTTTATTTTGAGACAAGGTCTCGCTAAGTTGCCCAGGCTGACCTCAAACTAATGATCCTCCTGGCTCAATCTGAGTTACTAGGATTACAGGAATGTGCCACTACACTCAGCTCTAATCATAAAATTTTGAAATCAGAGCTAGGTACAATGGTGCATGACTGTAATCCCAGCAACCTAGGTGGCTAAGGCAGAAGGATAGCAGGTTCCAGGCAAGTTTCATCAACTTAGTGAGGCCCTAAGCAACTTAGCAAGAGCCTATCTCAAAATAAAAAATATAAAAAGGGCAGGGGATCTAGTTCAGTGGTAAAGCACTCTGGGTTCAGTCCCCAGCACCAAACAGGAAAAAAGAAAAATTTTGGAATCAGCCTCAATGCCCAAACACAGAAGAAAACTGTTTAAATAAACCATGATGGGCTGGGGTTGTAGTTCAGTGGCAGAGCGCTTGCCTTACACATGTGAGACACTGGGTTTGATCCTCAGCACCACATAACAATAAACAAATCAAATAAAGATATTGTGCCCATCTACAACTAAAAATATTTTTAAAAATAAATAAATAAATAAACCATGACATATCCACACAACAAAATACTATGCAGTTGAAAAAAAGAAACAGGAAGATCTCCATGAGTATATATGGGGCTGGAGTTGTGGCTCAGTGGTACAGCACTTGCCTAGCATGTGTGAGGCACTGGGTTTGATTCTCAGCACCACATATAAATAAATGAATAAAATAAAGGTCCATCAACATCTAAAAATTTTTTTAAAAATTTATAAAGTATATATAACACCAGGTGCAGTGGCACACACTTGTAATCCCATCGATTCAGGAGGTGAAGGCAGGAAGATCACAAATTCAAGGCCAGGGCTGGGGATGTAGCTCAGTGGTACAGTGCTTGCCCAGCATGCATGAGACCCTGAGTTCAATTACTAGCACTGCAAAAACAAACAAACAAACAAAACCAATTCAATACTAGCTTCAGCAACTTAGTGAGACTCTAAGCAATTTAGCAAGACCCTGTCTCAAAATAATTTTTTAAAAAGGCCTGGGGCTATAACTCAGTGGTAAAGCACCACTGGATTCAATCCCCAAGTACCAATAAATAAAAGTATATATAGATGGGCATGGTGGTATACTCGTAATCCCAGCAACTCAGGAGGCTGAAATAGAAGGATCTCAACTTCGAGGTCAGCCTGAGCAAGGCTCTCAGCAACCCAGTGAGACCTGTCTCAGAATTAAAAAGCAAAAGGGTCACTGAGCATGGTGGTGCTTGCCTATAATCCTAGCGCCTAGGGAAGCTGAGATAGGAGAATCCCGAATTCAAAGCCAGTCTCAGCAACAGCGAGGCGCTAAGCAACTCAATGAGACCCTGTCTCTACATAAAACACAAAATAGGGCTGGGGATGTGGCTCAGTGGTTGAGTGCCCCTGAGTTCAATCCCCAGTATCAAAAAATAAATAAAAAGTGTTGAAGATGTAGCTCAATGGTAAAGCACTGGGTTCAATCCCCAGTACCAAAAAAAAGAAAAAGAAAGAAAGGATATATACACATTTTATCATCATTTGTGTAGATATATATATATAATGTGTGTGTGTGTGTGTGTGTGTGTGTGTGT